>JANIJG010022285.1:0-29062 GCA_024611175.1 Megaceryle torquata | reverse complement strand
AGACTTCTGTGTAGTAACTTTCCTCATTTATTTCCAAATATTACAGGTATAAACTCAAAAAGTTGTATGTCACAAAGTAAAACTATTTTAAAAATTAAACTTCTAGCTTCTGTAATATTTAGTTAATTTTCAGAAAAATGTTCACTGGGGTCTTTTTATAAAAATTGTAAAAAAATTTGATTCATGTTTGTTTTAAAAGCAGTTCTAGCTTAAATAGATATTTTTGAAACAGGAACTTCTTTGAGTTATATTTTTAGCTGCAGCTGAATACAGAAATTTGAGAAGCAGTAGCAACAGTTTGTAGACCAGGTGAAAATGAGCTGCAACTTCCCCAGACAAATGTCCTGCCTTTCCATTACATGATGCTGACCACGCAGAGTACTTCGCTTCCCCAGAAAGCTTCTTTTCTCCCCTTTTCTCACATCATTTCCCCATTCTTCCTACCTATACAATTTTTTTCTGAATCCTCTAGCAGGTGCATAAAAATTCCTACAGCAAAGCAAGTCTAAGGTGAAATGGCCGAATAGGAGGCAAAAGAGGTTAACTATTACTGTGAAGTCCCTCCTTGGCCTTCTGGATTCCCAGACTCACTAAACATCAACTATGCATCAAATCTTACATTTCTCAATGCTTAAGATTAGCTGCATTTGTTTGGTGAAATATGTTTTTTAGGATACTGTAATATTCTCAGACACAGGAGCTTAATATTTTAACTACTAAATAATATTAGTGATTATAATATCATTTTGTATCATATTATACCTAATATAAAACCACATACCACCTTTCTTCTTAGAAACTTTGCCTTGCCTACACCTTGGCTTTCTGTTCATAATTTAAGTATAAAAATCCAATTGTTATTTGTTATGAATCTTACTCCTTTTTGCGCTAAATCATTTATTAAATTGTCCTGTTTATTGGCCTAGCTAATTACCACTTCTCTGAACTCCATTAGCACTCTTTCCTCCCTCCTCCCTAAAGTTGGCAATTCATGCTTCCAGCCAATTTGTACCATAATTTTAAAATGCTACATAAAGTATATTTAACAAATGGATGAAGAGTTATCTTATGAGTAATAATTTCACTATTTCTTTCTTAGCATTGTTTTTGTGAAGAGTTATTTTAATTACCTAAGAACACACGTGGTCCTCGTAATGAAACACAGGAGAGACAGATGCATCATCATAACCCTATAACCTCTGATCTAAAATTGTTAGTGGGACAAAAAGCAGTAGGAACATGAAAAGTTGCATTTAGCTGCAGCTGTCATTTATGTGAAGGAAGAATTAAAACAGTATTTTCTTTCTTTCTAAGCAAAATATTTTTAAAATGAGAAAGTTGCTCTGCATAGAAATTCAGGCAACTGTGCTACAGTCATAATGCTACAATGTCATCTTGAAATGACACTTCACTGGCACATCAATGAAATTTTACTACCTTCTAGTGAAAACTATGGATATAAAATAGACTGTCTTCACCTTTCTGCATTCAAAGCAGGAAAATGTTTTACTAGTTTGTTTACAGGTTTGCCAATTATCATGTTTTCCTTGTCCATGAAAGCAAATCATATGAACTTCATTAATGAAGTGACTCCAAACACTTCAACCCAAATTATATTCACAATATTAAAGGATCAGAATATAACTCTAATTATTCATCAAGACACCCATCTCAAGACTATGATTGAATCACATATAGTATTAAGCTTCACTGATATTATCTAGTTACCAAAAAATAATCAAATGTAGCAAGAATACATTACTACATTGCTAATAAACTAACATAACAAAAGTTCTCTATGCAAACACAGTAAAGCAATGGTATTGTGTTTATTAGTTTTTACAATCAAAGGCAACCAGTGTCACAAAGACTTAACAGTTCTGCTCTACCTCATTCTATCTTTCTAAATGAAATATTTAAAGAATCTAATTTCTTACAATGATCTGAGTTCAAGCCTATATTGTTTACTCATCAGGGAAAAACATCAAAATAGTAAAAAAAAAATAACTTTCAGAAAAGTATTCGCAGAAAGTTTACTTACGTCAGTGTATACATAAGTAAAGAGGCTCTAAGGCAGATAAGGAAAAAAAATGCTGCAGCTGTATCTCATACAGAACTCTTACTCCAGACAGACAGTATTCTGCTTTCTGCAGTATTAGTATAAGCTCTGAGCAACCAATATATCTGCTACACTAATTACATATCGCTACCTACTACTTTAAACAAAGCAGAGCATATTTTTTGAGTATCACAGAGTGATTCCATGCTAAAACAGCTGTCTAGCAGTGTAGTGTTATTATCTCCTTATGCCAACACCAGCAGGCTGCATTCCCAAAAGAGGCTGCCCTACACCTCTGCTTGCTCTTACATTCATGCTGCCTTCCTTGTTGGATTAGCACAAGTATTTGTGTGGACATCAGGTGAACTAGATAAAGAAACTGATTTGAATTAAAATTGCACCACAGGGGATAGGGGGAGAAGCTGGTTTTGACTTGGAACAGTTCCTTTCCCCAGTTCACTACAGACATAAACATTTGTGCCATATGTGAACAGCCGTAAGAACTGACAGCCAAAAGAAAGAGGTCATCCCAGTCTTTCTCAGTAGCATGCCAGTTTAAAGTAACCCTTGAAGTAGGGTGCAAAACAGAAAGAACAAATGACCCTCTAAAATTATTTATTTCCCTTCCCATAGAGGAACCCAATTAATTAGCTTATCTTGGATGCCAAACAATTAGATAGCTAAGGACTCTTACACTGAGTGACCATAAATCATCTATTTAACTGCATATGAAGTGACTCTCCTGTGAAAAAGCACATGTTCAAATAAATGTATGCCCACACAGTCCTCAAGCCTTTTTGAAACATGACTCATAAGTGTAACCTTGTTTTTCCGTATGCCTTTTGATGAAAGCAAACATGCTTAGACATTTATTAAAAAACCCCCCAAACCTCCAAATCACAACAAATTACTTTCTCACTTCCTTCTGCCTCTTAATGATGCTACAAAGAATTTTGTAGAGGGAAATTATAAGTCGTAATTATAAAAAGCTGTTAAAACTGAAGGAAAAGATAGCTGAAGTCATTTGGAAAGCTTACATTGCACGCTTCCTAAAAGCCCACCTATGTACAAACGGGGCTGTGCAGTAGTACAGTCGGAAAGAAGTAAAAGCATAAGGTAAGCTCTGAACCTTAAACTCTCAAAAAGCTCAATCTGAGGACGATCTCTGGGAAGTTGGTTCCATGTTCTTTACAGACAATGTTTTAACTGTTCTTGACTTCAACAAAAAAAATTGTCCTATCCTATTTTTAATCCTACCAAGGCCTATTTAGAAAGGCATTGTGTTTAAATCCATATGCACTTCAGAAGCCTTTGTAGATCTATCTGCTACCAAGAGCAAACCTAGAATTTGAGATGTTTAGAAACTTTTAATTCAATAATTGCAACTCAGAACTATTTGGTGTATTTGGCTATTGTAATTCTAGTATCCATCTGTGAAAAACAAAAAAAAACAAAAAACATATATACCTTTCTTTTCAAAAGCTGAAAATGTTGTAAGAGTATTTGTGTCATACCATATGGGTTGCATTTGTGGACTTAAAAAGTAAGAACTGGACAGATCACCAGGCTTAAAGGATTTCTATCAAATCCAACTGGAGTCCATCTCTTAAGGTATCCCTCAGGGGTCAATATGGCTTAACACCTTCATTAATGGTTTGAGTAACAGGACTCAGCAAGTCTGAAATGGTACCAAATTGGTAGGAGCTGCTAAGGCACACTGAAGGGGAAGGCTGCTACTCAGAGTAGACCCAGAGAAGTGGATTGTCATCTTTCAACATTAAGTTCAATAAAGGCAAATCCTGAATTCTGCATTTGGGACAGATTAATGTCATGCACAAATACAGGCTGGGGACCACTGTACTGTGTGCAACACCTTTGCTACAAAGGACCTGACAGTCCTGGAGAACAAGGTGAGCATGAATGAGCAGTGTGTCTTTGTAGCAAAAAACATCAACCACATCTCTGGATGTAAGCAAGAGTCTAGACAGCAGGCTGAGGTGATTACTCCCCTCTATTCAGTGAGAGTGAGACCATATCTTAAGTACTATGTCCAGTCTAGGGCTCTCCAGTACCAGACAGACATAGACTATAGTCCTGGTTTCAGTCAGAACTAATTCTGTTCAGAGATTGCACTTTTCTTCTAACTAACTGCACTTTCTGAAGTTACCACCATATTTTTGTAGACTGTTTTGTTTAGTTTAGTTTTAAAATAATAATCCTTCTGCAGGTGGCCAGCCCAGCTCTAAACAGAGAGAACTGTTTAGAAGTGAGTCTGGCAGAAGACCAAAAGACTACCAAGGGGCTACAGCAAGGTTAAGTGAGCTGGGACGTCCAGTTTTGGAGAGTTCTTTCTGCTGTCTTCAAATACCTAGTGGGAGGGCATGGAGGAGAGACAAAGTTACACTCCTTTTGGAGGTGCACAGAGATAGGACAAGAGGCAAATGAGACACAGCAAAGGAAATTCTTATTAAGTATTATGGAAAAAAGAATTGACAGTGATGGTGGTCAAACTAGAACGGGTTGCTGGAAGAGGGTGTGGGATTTGCATCCTTGGAGATATTTAAAAACTTAACTGGGAACCTGATCTATAAATGGGCTTGGTTTGAGCAGGAGGTTAAACCAAATGATCTCTGGAGGTCCCCTCTTTCAACGTAAAACATTATATTATTCTATGGTTTTATTCTCGGTTCAAAAGTGATTATAGATAATACTCACCAGCTTGGTCAGTTCTAAGTTAACATTCATAGAGAGAAAAATTCAGATTTAACACAAGTATTCAGCTCTTTTTGTTAACATTGTGGCCCTGATATAAAGTCTCGCATGCTCAGTGAAGTAACTGGTGGGCCTAAGCCAGTATAAACTAACAAATAATTAAATCTTACACTTCAAAAAAGTATTAGAGCTTCAGTTTTATATGTAGAATTTTTCACAGCACACAGTCTGCCATCCATTTAAACAAATCCTCATTGTTTCATTTTTTACAATGTACGAATAGGCTTTAAAAGGGTAAATTTCTAATCTACAGTTAAATGCCCTTTCACTTCTTAAAATCTGCAAAGATGATGAGGGAATATCTGGGAGAAACAGATATATCTTCACTCCTTAAAAACTTAGCACTAACACATTCCAGAGTACAAACATACAGCACACTTTTCTTTTTTCCATTCCGTATGAAATCAGCAGAAGAATTTATTTTATCTCCTTTGCATCAATTCTAGAAGGCCATCATGTTTTAACCCCAGCCAGCAACTAAGCACTACACAGCTGCTCACTCACTCTCCCTGCCCTCCCACAGTAGGAAGGGGGAGAGAACTGGAAGGGTAAAAGTGAAAAAAATCAGGGGTTGAGATAGACAGTTTAATAGGAAAAGGAAAAGCTATCCACACAACAAAGCAAAACAAGGAATTCATTCACTACTTCTCCTCAGCAGGCAGGTGTTCAGTCATCTCCAGAAAAGCAGGGTTCCAGCACATGTCACGGTTACTCTAGGGAGACAAGTGACATCACTCCAAACATCCCTCCTTCCTTCTTCTTCCTCCCAGCTTTTATTGCTGAGCATGATGTCACATCATATGGAATACCCCTTTGGTCAGCTGGTCTCAGCTGTCCCAGCTGTGTCCCCTCCCAACTTCTTGTGCACACCCAGCCTATAGACTGCTCGGGTGGGGAGCAGAAAAGGCCTTGACTCTGTAAGCTGCTCAGCAGTAACTAAAACATCCCTCTGTTACCCCACCCTATTCTCAGCCTAAATCCAAAGCACAGTCCTATACCAAGTACTATGAAGAAAATTAACTCTACCTCAGACAAAACGAGTACAAAAGCATGAAGGCAACTTTGTTAACATGCAAATTTACCAGCAAAGCAATTTGGTTTCATCTTTACAGTCAAACTTCAGGTTTTAATGGCATTAGGAAATTAAAAAGAAAAGCAAGAGGAAAATACTATTAGTATCTACAGAACTGTTCATCTGCTTTGCTTTCTTTCACCACAATGGCAGGCAATGGAAGGAGCAAGATTAAAGCCCAGAGTATGGATATCATTTTAAAACTATTCAAATACAGAGAAGCTAAATGATCATACCTCAGCTGTACACGTCTATTGCAACTCATGTTGCACTTCCCAAATATATTGGGTTTAAAAACAGAGCAGACTGCAGTTTTGATAACATCTGCTACAACAAATAACAAAAAAAAAGGAGTGTGAAGTCTGATGAATGTTTAAACAGAACATTTTTTATGGATCAGCTAAATCTTTTCTGCTTTTTAATTAAAAGTAAAGAAAATGGAACTTAATTATCCTGTAAAGATTAGCTTGTGGGCATCTTCCTGTAAATTACTTCTAATTGAAAGCAAATTGTCAAGTGACATTCAAAGTACTGTCCTTTAAAACACAGCTGTTCTATTGCTGATTTCAGTACATTACAGTGCTTTCTTGTTACAGTAAGGCATATTTGAATATTTTAACATTTTGACTGGGTTTGTATGGATTTCCATTTAGTACATCTTAATCACATTCCCTCCTGCACAAATCCAGAGAAACATTACCTACCTTATTGTACCAAATATCCTAAAGTAATTTCTTGTTGCTTTTCATTTTGAAGCTTATTGATTAACCATTGATAATCACATGGCATGGGTAACCAACCAGTTCCAACTGATAGCCTGCTACCTAGCCAGCTAGCTAGATCATTCTTACTGCTGGGAGCCAGTTTACTGGCAAAAACATTTTAAATATTTGATGTAATTTCAAGTAGTCTTATTGTATCAACTACAAACTGACAGTTTACATTCAATTTCTTTTAGCTATTTATAAATTTATAAATTCTTGTGACAATATTTAATATACTTTCCTAGTAGATCATTAATACTCAAAGAGCAAGATAAAACTATGGAATGTTAGTATGTTTATCAAATACACTCAATCGTTTTGATAAACCACTTAACTACGACTTATCATTCTACTTGAAAGCGCAATCTCAACCCAAAAACCTGTTACTGTCTTTTATTAAATCTTTCTTGTGATGGCAAGATTTCATTTGGATGGATTAGATTTCAGCCTTCTCCTTGCACATGTGCACATCTACTCCCAAAGAAAAGGAATTTTATCCCACAACCACAAAGAAAGCAAGAAAAATAAATGAGGGGTGAACTTCATAGTTCTACAAAAATTACTGTCACATTTGGCATTTCTAGTGTGATCCTCTCACTTTTACAAGCTTTAGTGTCCTCAAGACTCTGAATTTACACAATGAAAATAAGATTCTTATAACTCTTATATGAAAAGTATCATGCTTTTACTGCAGTGGGATTGAAAAGCATGCCTACAGCTGACCAGAAGTGGCTTCAGAAGGGAGTTTGGACACATCTGTTTAAAACGGCAAGTACTATTTGAATATTTGTGCTGTGACAGGTGTCCAATTGCACAGTCGGCCAGCACAAGGCTGGTGGTGAACTGAACTCCCCAGATGTAGGAGTGGGTGAGCTGAAAGGGACTGCTCAGGGTATCATTCGTTTTTTGTCAGAAACAGCTGCACATGAAGCTTAGTTTTTCTTTAAGGAAATGGTGTCATCACTGGAGATCACACTCAAAACATTTCCCCTCCTCTTTTTATCTCCAGAATGATGATACATGCTTTGTAGCTCTCAGACAAATCCAAACTCATGTGTGTGCCTCAAAGGATTAATGTTTGCCACACTAGACAGGTATTTACAAACACGCAAAGTCATCCCTGGATTTGGGAAAAAGTACATACTTCCCTTAATTTAGAATAAAGTTGTAAATATCAATCTAAAATAACAAGGAAAAAAAAAAGAAAACACAATTGTAATATGATGTTAATTCTATTTGAAGTCAGTGTCTTTGGATTTCCACCAGGCTCATCATGTATCTGAACAACTTAGTAAAAATAAAAAGTAAAAAATATGCAGGCTAAGTTTTAGTGTATTTTGGTTTCCACTCCTCAAATTAAACGTTATTTTTTTCTGCCACAGTAAGCAGGTATCACATAGGAAAGAAAATCATCTTGCATTACTTCCTAAATGCAATGAGATACACAATTATTTATTGAGGAAGTAAAATTAGAGAGATTCTACACTTATGTCCCTAAGACATATCCAGTCTATTCCTAAAAGCAGCGGGTTTCAATCTCATCTGCAGATTGTACTAGAGGAACATCCTACGTGATCAACAGCTGGTGTCAGCCATAAGAACACAGCTGCTGTCCTCACAAGTATTCACTTTAAGTACTGCAGTAGTCACCCAGTACAAGATGAAAAACCATCAAGTACCTCTTCTTTGAAGTTAAATTTCAAAATCTAAGACAGAAAAATACACTAGCAGTGGTTCTTCCATGTTCTCTAAGAATATTTGAGATTAACCCCAATAGAAATGTATGCAACACATCCAGTGCAGTTACTGAAAGCAGAGACAAGGGAAAGCAGAAGCTGAACTTTGTGACTGTAACAATCTTTTCTTTTGTGTTTTAAATTATAAATGTCTGGTTGGATTCTGCAGAAATGTTCTTCATAATCCTTTGGCAAGACAACTAGGCACTACTTGTGTTCTGACATCTATCACAAAACGAAGACAGGAGACTGATAATACACATTAAAGGGACAGAGGTCCTCAAAAGTTTAATGGAAAGGCACTCTATGACCTAAAGGGAAATACCCTTTCTTAAGAGATGTTAAAACAAAAAGTAAGAACAACAAAACAAAACAAAAAAACAAGCAAAATACACACCCAACTCAATATAAAGACCAACATGCTTGTCACTAAACCACAGCTAAACTTGGCCAATAAAGAGATTTAGGAATTAAAAAAAAAAAAAAATCTGACAATTTATTCAAACGTGGGGGAGCAGGAGAAGTATCAACAGAAGATTCCCAAAATATGTTCTACCACTGGTCAGAACTAGCACAAAAAGCTTACATATAAATGGTGCCTGAGTAGCTGAGAATGTCCTGGAAATCCTTGAGGAGGTTTCTTAAAAAAAAAAAAGCAATTAACATAGGATTCAAATTTAATTTCTTTGTGATAAGCCAGACACATTTTACCATCACTATTTAAACTTTTTCTAAGGGACACCACATCACTTTTCCTTCATGGAAAAATTAAAATGCAAAATTTCAAGTATTTTAAACAGAATTCAGACTTTAGACTGTAGACTCATGTGACAATTTGTCTATAAGCAAAACTTAAGCACTAAGGAAAATCAGTTTACACTTCTTTTGCTGTTACATACAGAGCCAACAGTAAATCCCTCAGCACAGACAAATACACATACCGTTTTCAGGAATCATAGAATCACAGAATGGTAGGTGTTGGAAGGGACCTTTGGAGATCATGGAGTCCAACCCCAGAGCAAGATCACCCAAGGCAGGCCATACAGGAATATACCCAGGCAGGTTTTGAAAGTCTCTAGAGAAGGAATCCTTATTCTGTGCAAGAGTAAGGAACAGGTAAATCCCACAGATCTAGCACACCTAGTGTTGTGACCCTTCTTCTCAATGAAGATTAGAAATTTATGGTTATTTCTTCCTTTTTCACAGGGGATTCTTTAGTATGGCTATAAATCCATATATAAAAATATGAATAATTCTAGGACTATTATTGCAGCCATTATCGCTCTTATACATTACCTGAATTACAATGCTATTTTAGGAACATTAGCAGACTTACAAAATCAAAAGGGTATTTTTTTTTACTTTCAGTAAGTGGAACTGGGGTTCTTTACACCATTACACTACACATTACACAAAGCTATGTAACTTACTGTGGAAGAGAGGACTATCATTAGACATGAATGGCACCAGCTTGAACATACCATAGGTCCCATAAGCCAAGCTCCAAGCTTTGTCTCATGAGGTACAACAGACTTTGCCATACAGTTCCCCTATCCGCTGATCCCATTTTAGTGAAAGAAATGATTGAGGCCTTTGATCTCCACAGGGAGTAGGAGATTTTAAAAAGGCAGATTTTAAACATTCTCCACAGTTCCTCCTATCCAGACATCAAAACCACAGAAATCACAAGCAGATATAACACAGAGCTTCCAAAACATGAAGCAGGTCATTTTTCAGTAAAATCTACAAGTGTCATAGTTTTCATAAAGCAGATGTAGGGACTAAACCCGAGAACTTTCCTATTTAGATTTGGTCTTCCAGACAAGTATTTTTGGTATATTAATCCTGCATTAAGACAGTAGCATAGCACTAAGAAATGTGCAAGCCTTAAATTACTCTTTTCATTAAATCCAGAACATATAAAAAAATGCACTGATAAACAATTTCACATACAATTGTGCTTCTGAGAGAATATGAAGCCTACAAATTAGGGCATGTCTATTGCAATGTGGTAACGCCCATGTAATTAGGGTATCAGTGTTAATAAAATTACTAAAGATTCTATCGTAGTGTAATGAGAAAGAGGGGAAAAAAATTCTCCAAAAGTCCATCTCAAAATTCAGTAAAAAAATTTCCTTAGTTTCTTCAGAGTAGCCCATCCAGAATCCTCCTAATATTTATGATCTTCCACGTAGGCACATACACACACACACAGTTTCTGACGCATCTAATTTCTAGATTTAAAAAATGGGGAATAAAATTCCTGATAAACAAGGATGAACACTTACTTATCCTAATGGAGCTAGTGAGAAGATGCTTCCCTTTGTGGCTTCATGCAAATCACAGTTTGAATATTTGAGCAAAATTTCTATGTTAATTCACATTATTCAATAAATTACATTTCTACATATGCAATGATCTGTAAACACTTTTTATAGCTGAAATATCTGGCTCTTGTTGCTTGTTTTCTTTTTTTAAAAACATCAAATGGAAGTACATCTAAAACATATACAGGTAACATTTCTCATCTGACTTCTATTCATGAGGTGGATTCAGATAAAAAGATTTCTTACATACATTAAGATTCTTTTTTTTTTATATTTACTTCTATTTCAAAACTGAAAGGAAGTTGTGTCACATGATAGCACCTGCGGTATTTAATTACTGTCTGCATCTTGATATTTACATCATTATTAGGTGCCCAACACAATATAAGAACATAGTATGAACTATTGATTTCTTTGGCAAGTTATCTTCTTTGCTACAGAAGAAAACAACTGCCCTAAAGTAAGCTCTTCAGAGAATAAAAATGTATCGATACCAAGTAAATATATCTACATAATTTTTTTTATTTCCACATATGTTTTGGGTTTGTTTTTTTAACATCACCCACAATACCAGGATTGTTTCTGTAAGAAGTTAGCATAATGAATTTTAAAATAGCAGTAAAAGGAAATTTCAGCTGGATAGGTAGAGATAATCTGGCATTCAGATTATCCTTCACAAAGTCTTCCATTCTGTGGAACTCTGTAACATGCCCTTACAAGAGATGTGTACCCAACAGTTCTTACAGGCACTTTCACATCCACTCATACACTGCAGAGATTTTTATATATCAATTTTCCAAGGACAAAAGGTATAACAGGTTGCAGTATGGCAAACTAAACACTAAATCGCTGACTTGAGGCTGAAATGGAATCAGGTCTAGAATATCCTCCATATGGACTGTGGCTCATACTACTCTAACTTTCACAAACTGCCAAAGAGAAAATATTTGTTTTCAGTATTCCTACATTGATCATATCATATCTCTTAGTTACCAAGTAAAAAATATCAGTTTAGCAACCTAAACCAGAAAATTGTGATCAATATTCTTCAATGTCTGTTTCAAAGTACATACATGTAACACATGGGAAAATTAATGAGCATTTAAGCATATTAAAAACAAAACAAAATGAATCAGTAAGAAAAAATGAGTAATTTGGGTTACATCTGTTTCCTGAGCTACTAATAAATGCCAGAAGTTCGTGTTATCATGTAACCTTTATTATAGACCAGTGTCTACTTCATTAAACAAAATGTTTATGCTATCAAGTTTAAACATATTGCATATGTTAAATTCTCTTAACCTGAAGTACTTTTTGCTACACAAACCACTATTTAGACAGATATTCCTCACATTTTTACACACACAGAGACAGGCTTCTTTAAGAATATTATTTTAAAAAGTCCAGGTTTTCACATGGTTCACCTATCAGACTGGAGTATGACTGCCAGGCTATGTGAAGAAACAGATGCATACAGCAGTCAGAGGAGCATGAGGGAACCACCCACTCCCCCCCCCCCGCCATTGGAAAAGGGGTTTACGTTCACAGATCAAATTTGTATGTGCTCCTCCTAGCAATGCAGACATACTATTTGGTTAGTACAAGAAGTACCAGAATAGCAAAGGATGTAAATCCCAGAAAAACTCTATGTGCATGTATATGTAAACACAATGTTACAGTTATAAAATATTTTTACCACATTATGCAAACATCGTAAGTTCAGAGTTTTTAAGGACTGCATATGCCTGCCTCCCATCCCATTTCACCTTCTTCCAAAACCACACTCTTTTAGTAATTTGATCTGTAATATCAAAAAACAACTTCCTTTTGGAAAAATTTTAGGCAAAAAGAACCATGATAAAAAAATCTTTATGTTCTATGCTTTTACTTTATATGAATAATCTGGAAAAAGATGTTCAGTTTTTATAATTATTTCTAATTTTTTCTCCTTAAAAAAAGAACTTGCTGCATTTATCTAGGTTCTTATATAGTATCTGTCATATAACAATTTAAATATATTCCTAATATTTAAGCAGTAACTGCTATCACAAGCATGACATGCTATTGTCACGAGTAATCATGTATAATAGCATGTAACTAACTTCTCAAAAGTCAGAGCTCTATTAAGCTTTCTCTCTGCTCAAGAGCACAGTGATTAACAGTTTAAGTAGGATACTTTTGTTATATAAGGACAGTCTTGAAAGACAAAAAAAAAAAATCACTGATCAATTCCACAAATATTGAACAAACCCAAATTAACATACAATAAGAGAGTCATCCTTCTATGTAAACTGGAATATACACAACAGAAAAAAGTTCAAAATTGGTATCTGTACCTTAAAAGTATGAAGCAAGTGCTTGCAGCAGAAGGATCACCTTTGGAAAGAATAAAAATAAAAGGATAGCTTGCATTCAACACCCCAGTATGTTGTTCGGGGTTCCAGATATTTTAAAAAACAAACATAACACTCAAACAAACAACAACAACAACAAAAACCACACACACAGAACAAAACAAACAAACAAAAAAACCAAAAACCAACAACAACAAAAAACCACACGCACTTCAGAGTTCAACACTGATCTGACTACTAGTCTGATTTTTGGGAGCCTGTTTGCAGATGCGGTAGAGTTATCAATCCGAACAGACACACAATCCGGGTCCAATGTCACTTCTCCTCATTATGTTAATAGTTAATACATGCAAATGAAAACACTCTAGCAATTTGATTTCTTTGAAGATAGTTTGCATATTGTCTTAGCCATAATGACTGTACACTTCTCTCAGCCTCGATTTATGCAAGGGTAGTTTAGTTCATTTTTATCAGCTCAAGTTCATTTTGGCTGCTACTGGAATGTATGTGTGTGCTTCTTTTTTACCTTTCACCTAATTACCATTCAGGTACCATAAGCAGATTTTTCATGCTATTGGTGTTTTTCTTAATTAAGAAACAAATGAATTCTCCCTAGCAAAAAAAAAAAAAAAAAAAAAAAAAAGATGGAACAAGAGAATAAGATGCCAGAGGCTGATGTTCTACTTCTTAATTGAAGCTGCTTCATTGTTAGGTGTCTGTTATGAGGGGGCAGAAGTGTTATAAGTTTATTGTGAATAGTGTAAAAATATAAGCATAAATAGTACTTTTAAAAGTACAAATGAATACAGAAATATTAGCTTTACCAGCATTACTCAACTAAAATGTTGTCCCTTCCTTTAGGAAAGTAATTTCTTTAAGTATAAATTATTCCTCACATCTGGAAAGCCCAAGGTTCTAATCCCAGACAAGAGTGAATCCTTTCTCTTTCCTTTGTCTATTATCTTCACCCTGCTTATGTGTTCATGTTGTTCACTTAAGGAGGTACCTGAATTTGCCAGTGACGGGAATTTTGTTTCTTTTCCTTCATCCTTTCAGCAAAGTAACTCTTTCCACCCCTCACCCCTCTTTCTTCCCCATGCCCCTTACTAAAGTGTGCTTTTCTGCTTCCTTTAAGTGCTAGGTTTTCCCATGCAACCTAAACATCACCAACACTGGCACTTTTAAGAAATTCATGCCAGTATGCTAGTCAGTTCAATATTTCCCCATTGTAATGTAACAAGAAATTTTGAACTTCTTAAGAATTAAGGCCTCCTAGGAATATTGCATTCTTATTTTAACAGCCCGTATATTAAGTGTGACAGCCCATTAAACCACATGGCACATGCCATAGGAGAACTGGGGTTCAAACACAGAGGCAAAGAGATCATGTGCTCCTAGAGTTTAGCACTGTTAACACCAGATCAAACATCAGCCTTAATCACAACAGCTTAAATGTAGAGACCACCACTGACATCTTATTTGTGCTGAATATATATTAATTGTGTAAAAACTTAAAAGCAAATGTAAGTCAAAGACTTCTGTGAAGTTGAGATTAAATCCTACCACTCCTTGTGGACACATAATCTCTGTTTCCATAGGAATTACAAGAATGGAAGAACTACAATATTGGTATCTCCCTGCACCCACAAGAAATTAACTCACTTTTCCATTCAGATACTTTTCCATTACGTAAAAGGGGAATGACAGGAAGGGATGAAAAACAAAAATATTTTTTAGTTCCATATTAATCACAAAGCATTCTGAGATAATCCGTATCAAACTGAAGGGAAGTACTTGAAAAGATACAAATAGATTTGTTCCCAACAGAAATCGATCTTCTACAGAAAATCTTTCTGTATTTTTCTCCATCTGTTTTTATGCATGGCTTTGGACATGCAAAATGTCTTATTTATTTTCTGTTTAATCAATACTATCATACAATGTATTTCATCAATATTAGTATTATACTGCTGTACCTGCTTATGTAAAGTATGTGTCATAACACAGTGACAGATGTATTTTGAAATGGAAACTATGGAAATGTGTGAGAAGGACTTTTTTTCCTCCCACTTCCTTCCTTTGAACATTTGCTGGAGGTTGTTTTTTTTCCTCTCAGCCAGAGAAAGCTAGATCCAATGCATAAAGCAATTTAACTGCATGCTGCTTTTATTTATAAGTCTTTGCTTTTTCAAAGAAAGATACTATAATTTCAGCACTTTTCTTAAAATATATAAAGGTGTCAAACATCATGAAGAAATCGAAGATTCAACTTTATTCATTTTTCTATAGACTTTATATATGCAATATCTTAAGTTTAACTGTTCTTGTTTTACATCATTTTCAGTGAGAAGAAAATCAAGCCCTGCGTCAGTAGTTTAATTTCACACTGAGCTACAATCCACTCACCAAAGAAAAAAAAAACAAAAAAAAAACAAAAAAAACCCACCACCCAAAAACCCCCATGTCTGCTGGTAGTGTCCATACAGTAAACAACAAACCTTAGCTCTTCATCCACTGGACTCCCTCTTTCTGCATCTCTGCTGCAGTCACAGCTTCATTTTTTCCTCTCAATCAGTCTCTGACCTCCTCACATGGTGTCCCTGCCAAATTCTTGGCATTGGAAGTGAGGGGGAAGAGGCCATACCATAAGCGTGTTGATAATGAGGAGATAGAAATAGAAAACCAGCTGGATTGTCCTAATAAAGTATGTCTGGGATTCAGAGACACAACAACTCCCTGTTCAGGTCACTGTTCAGCATTTTAACCCTTTGCATTCCAGCTTGACCTTTCACTGATCTCCATTAAATTATTAAATTAACATTTAATATGAAATTGTACTTGAAAAATCCACTTTGATTTCAATGAAACCTATGACCTCCTTCTGTCTAACTGTATTTTAATTATGTCATTTTCGCCTGAGACATGCAAGTCAGTCCTGAAAGATTTTTTTACTCATTGTTTTTCTCTTTTTCTGTTATCTTAAAAATGCCAGTACCGTCATATTCAATCTTTGTTCTTTTGCTAAAGTATGTCTTGGCCAACTGATGCAATTTAAGAGCTTTCTAAATCTCTAATGTAGCAAGTTGGGATTTTTTTCTCTTTGCATCAGGCTAATACAGACAAAACAGGCTAATACAGACAAAAAAGTAGCGACCCTTAATTTACCTGTATCAGCGACCACTTAGTGCTAGAAATCCCTATTTAAGCTGATTTGATTCAATCTTTTACAGTATCAAACTCCATGTTGTTCCACACACAGCCCTCATATTCATTTATAGGAGTGGTAAGACCTTCATCTGTAGTAACAAGTAAAATTAGGAAGGAGGGAAATAAACTTAGAGGGATTGTTTTTGCTCTTAGTCACACTTCATGTCTTTTTCATAGAGCACTACCAAGCAAAAAGGGCACAAACCCAATGCCCTTAATATCATAAAGGGTTTCCAAAACACCTTTCATTACTAAACTTACTTGCTTTTGCTATTCATTCTCCAGTGACTGGTCACACAAAACAAAGGTAGAATGCCACACAGAACACAACTATATAGGACAGTCCTTGATTTCTTCAAAATTTGCCATTGATTCCAATATGGCAGAACTTTTATCAACGTGGCTGAAAATAATTAGTTACTCATTTGCAAATGAAGTATTCTGAAGCTATGGATAGAAACTGTGACTCAAACATCGTAATTTCCCAGCTGGTATGAGAGCAGCAGTACTATATCTAACAACGTATTTTTTTAAACAAAAAAAAAAAAAATCACACTTGGAAAATGGCTAAGATAGCACGAATGTTTTGTAGGGGGATTGTTTTGCACTCCAGAAATGTTCTTCAAAAAATGAAAATAATAACTAACTTGCAGATTATAAAACCAATTTAGCTCTTACCACTTACATTAATGAAGAGCTAACAAAACACTGGTGGTTCAATGGTTAGAAAAATATTTCCTCTAAGGCAATGCATATAAATACATAACAACAGTTGTATTTCCAGTCCCTCAGTTGCAACCAGCAAAAAAACGAGATCCGCTTTTTCTATCTATTCCTATTCACTGGCAATTTTAAGTAGTGCTTTTGGAGGCCAAGTGGGACGACCAAGAAACTGTGCCTTTTCCCAAATTTACCATTCCCAAATTTACACTATTTACCCAAGTGATAACCACTGACTTTTCCCATATGCCTGGTGCAACAAGTGTTTAAGTCTTACCCTAATTACTCCATATAGTGAATCCAGGAAGGGCCATATGGCACGACTTTTACGCAATTTCTGTTAACTCAGCAAACTATTAGCCTTTGGAGTCCCTTCAGCTGTATAGGCAGACCAGCTATATATATTTGAGGTCTATTTATTTCTTATATATATTTATGAGAATGTTAATTGCACAGACCTAGCAATCTCTTCTTAAGCCTGGCTTTTCTTTATTAGAAAGATGTGACCAAGGCAATAGGTTCCATCTTCCTTCCTTATTACGAGGTATTTCTACAACGAGCAAACTTTACTGTAGAGATGAGTAAGTTTAAAAGTACTCCAAAAAATTTACTGCATAATGTAGAAAAGGTCTCAAAGGCTCTGAGTTTTCTTCCAAGCTCTACCAGTACTCGCCTGATGAGTAATTTCCAGACTCTGACTGAAAAGTTTTGCCAAAAACTGGGTAATGATTTTGATTGTTCTTCAAAGAGGAAAAATACAAAGGAGCAAACTATTCTTACTTACCAAATGATAAAAGAAGGTAAGCAAAGTACACATAAGCCTCACACTAAAACGCAGCAGTCTGTCTACAAATTCCACCTAGAGGTTGCTCTCTATTAATAGCCAAGAAAACAAACAATAACCTGTAAGTCACTCTCCATTAATATAGGATATGTGGCCTTACCATTGCTGCTTTGTAGCTTTCTTTTAACACCAGAAGCACTAAAGAAAAATGGAAAGACCATACATGTATTATTAAGAAACTTCTAGTCTACAGAGTACGGAAGGAACATCTTCCTATTACTCTGTCAAAATATGATTCCTACAGCAAGGTCACCAATGCTGTTTTTCAAAACTGAATCTCTTTCTCAGTAACCGTTCTACTCCACCAGAGATTAAGTAATTATCATCAGGTAAGTACCATCAGGTATAGGGGATGAACCACTCAGTCAAAATGTAAGATAAAAAAAAAAAAAAAAAAGAATGACATAATAATCTAGAAATATATATTTGCTGTTCTGTGCATGTTATCACATGCATAGCATCTTGCCATTGCATGAACTTGCAAGTAGAATGAGCAGTGCATCATAAATGTGTAACACAAAATGTCCTTCAAACATTAATTCCATGTAATTTACCAATAAAGTATTATTTCACACAAAATGCAGAACATTTAACAGACTCTCCTGAAGTTCCTTTAGTAAGATGCCTAATAACTAATTAAGCACAAAAATAGACATCAGAGGAGCCTACAACTTTCTTTACACTTCACATACAAATGCGATCACAGAATTCAAGTATTAAAATATATATGAATGTAAAATGTATTGAAGCTATTAATAAATATGTTTTAAAGTTTTTCACCATTTCCATACATAGTACAAACAATTTCTGTGCTCCCATAGTTTTGTATCACTTATATTAGCAAAGTGATTCACAATCTTCATAAATGCAGTCCAGTTTTCCATAATATGCATGCTTTCTTTGTAATGTTCTAGTGTTATATATTCTGGTATATTCTAAATGAGAGCTACATAAAGCAAATAATTAGGGATACATTGAAGATGCACCATCCTTAAGGTGCGTATGCCCCACCAGACTTGGTACTGGCCTTTGTTATTTGTTTGCTTTGGGTTTTTTTAAAAAAAACTAAGTTGTCTGGGCATTATAGCCTGTAGAAAAATGACTGGCATCTTAAAACCACTCAGAAAGTAAAAAATCTGATACATGTGAAAGAGGAACTGGTTTTGTCACAGCAGTTCAAAATTTCAAAACTTAGGATTACGACCCTATGGGAGATAAATTGTGTATGATTGTGCCTATAGTGGTGTAATGTTACAATCTAAAACAAAGAACCTATTTCCAATACAAATCTTCATATCATTAGTAGCAGCTTAATGAAACAGGCACAGAATACTCTTCAAGTTCAGAGGTTTCATTGTAGGTCCCCCTATTTATGATCTTGCTATAAAATAAAATTTTAATGTGAAATGAAGTATTTCTGCAATCTTTTGGAAGACAGAAAGGAAAATCTTCTAAGAGCTATGCTTGGCCATTTTAAAAGGCATTAAAATCCAAGGTATATAAGGCATTTATATTTAACACACATGGAAATTTCCAGTAAAAGGAAGATAACAGTGTAACTTAATGACAGAAATGGGCATGAAAGAATCTGGATGCTTCTCCTGATAGCATTAGTTAGGGCATGTCACTAACTGATTTCAGCAAGAGCTGTAGGTCTTGAGAATCTCTTAACATCAGGCATCAGTTATCTAATGCAAAACTTAAAAAAAAAAAAAAAAAACAAACCAAACCTAACTAACTAAAACATACATAAAAAATAAATTTAAAAGCTGGAAAAGTATGGACCATGGTAGGAAACCTAAAACTTAAGCTTTCACTTTTTCTATTAATTAAATGCAGGCAATATTTGCAGAGTTCGCATGTTTCAAGGGGGCTGTTCAAGATACAGCATACAAGATTACTTGAAAATATCAAAAACAGTACTACATAATTTCAAGCTACTTGTTTATGAATAAAAACTTTACATGGGGCCTATTTTTTTTTTTTGTTCAAAGTGTATTTTATACTTAATTACTGCTATACATCGTCACATGCCTTAACTAATACTAATTCTCATACATACAGACATACACATATTTACACATTTATCTAAGTATACATGTAATGGATTCTAAAAAACCCAGTGTTAGTAATAGTTTGCAAGTTCCAACCAGTAGGCAAAACAATTCTATACATGCATACATACAAAAGTCCTTAATTTTTGAGATTTTCTTCTGACATGATCTGTTAGAAAGATGGTTATTTAAATAATTTCTTGCAAATATGAAATGTCATTTAAGAATCATTTATCAGCTTAGTTTTCAGTTCACCAGAGATAATAATAGTGAAGCCTCTAAAAAGATGCCAAATAATACCATCTGCATCTTGGTACTTTTAGCAACAGAACATCTGTCCACTAAGAAATGGATAAAGACTAGCAAACTGATGCAAAGCATCTGAGAATGTTTTTCTTATAACAAATCAATATTTTTAAAATATATGCGATTAGTCATCGCAATTATTTTTTATGGTTTTTAACATTCCTGCAAACAAAATTTGTATCACTGCACAACACAGCACTTCAGCAAATAGCATTCTGTAAGAATGCAGGGCTAGACTAACAGAAAAACGTACCAAGCTAAACATTAAAATAATGCCAAAATTATTTTCAATTGCAATTATTTTCCTGATGGCATCACAGGAATCTGTATTCTCAGCAGATTTTTCTGTGAATGCAAAAGTGGGTTTTAGGTTTCAAAGACAAGTACATCAGTGCAAACTAGGTGTGATTCTTCTCTTACACTGGTACTGCATGGTGTAACACGTACCACGCCATAAATGACTCTCATGATGAAACAATTTAAGCATAACAAGAGTAACACTGCAATTTATTTTTTCCCTCCTTTTTAAATGAAAAGGCCATGTTTTCTAAAACAATGCTGACTGACAATCAATGTTGAAAAACAAATTTAGCAACAATTTGGTAACATACAAATTCCGTGCCTGAATTTCACTTTCTTTCTTGACAAACTTCTGAACCAACAGTCAAAGAACATCAAAATTAATGTCAGACTCATCAGACCAGTCATAACATCCCCAAAGCACACTTCCACTTAAATGAGATTTCCTAAGCTGCAGGACTAATCATAAAATTACACAGTCTAGCTCATCTAAGTAGCTGATTGTTACTCTCCATTTATAAGAACTGCTGATCTTGATTATTTTGGCTATAGGACTTTTTTTTTTCCCCTTTGTTTCCCCAACCCTGCTTTTCCTCTTTATATAATTAAATGGGTCTCAGTTCTATACCCTGGAGGTGTAAAACTCCCAAACAGGCAAGGCGGCTACTGTCCCATATTAGGTGCAAGTATACCTTGAAGAAAAAGTCTAATAAGGTCTTCTTTATTTCTATTAAGCACAAAATTACAGCTTGAAAAACTTCAGTACAAGATATTAAAAAAAAGAACTACTTATTTTGTGATGCAACACGTTTGTCAAAGAAACACACCTGAAAATCTGACTCCTATCTGCAAATTATACATGGGCTTTTACAGCTTATTTCAGACCACCTATGGTAATGCTGTGAGAGCTCAGCATAATAACACATGAAAACCCAAAAACCTCTAAAGTTAAATGGATGCACCATGATATTAATAAAAATGAAAGATCTTAAACACTTCCACAGTCTTGTCTTAAATCTGCATTCATAAATACTTCTTTAAGCCTTGACTTGTGTTTTAAAACGTGCCTTTTACATACACCTCAAGAGGTTTACAAAATAGCCAAGATAAAACTGTGTATTTCTTGAATATGACCTTTTCTTTATTATTTCTTAGAATGAAACCAGTACTCAGAGATTAGACAAGTAAGAAAACAACCTTTCTTTAAGTATAACTAATCACTGTTCAAATGGCCACCAGTTCATCCACACTGATCACTTATTACTGGTAGCACTCCAGGTTATACTACAGGTTCTTTCATACTGCATTCCAGCTATACTATCAGCAATACAGCACCTTGCAGAATTCATCTTACTGATATTAAGCCAGCAGCATTAGCTGAGACCCAACTGTCCTTTGGAGATGTGACCCTTAAAACTCAGAGAAAAGCGATACATTATAAAGGATTTCTAGAGAGTATCAAACTG
Source organism: Megaceryle torquata (assembly GCA_024611175.1). Lineage (NCBI taxonomy): Eukaryota > Metazoa > Chordata > Aves > Coraciiformes > Cerylidae > Megaceryle > Megaceryle torquata. The sequence goes on along the minus strand of JANIJG010022285.1, from coordinate 7,081 downwards.
TCCAAAAATCTAAATTCAAATCCAAGCTGTCCAAATTCCAATTCTGCGGCAAGTTGTACACATTTTCATGGCTGCACTCAAAGACTTTTTCATTTAAAAGCTATAATGTCTTGATTTTGATTTACACATTTTTACCCTTTTCTGACTATTACACACAGAGTGCTAATTGTAAATGTGCTCTGGAAAAACAAACAAACAAACAAACAAAAAAACCCAACAACAACAAATAAACCCAGAAAAGCCCATGAGCACTCAGCTTTTCATGGTATGGTCACAGATGGATAAATAAACACCGGTTCACAAAAATACACTTCATATAAATTTATTTTAATGTATTTAAGTATACCATGCTAACTGCTCCTAATCTAGTGAAAAATACATACTTCTGTATATGAGGTAAAATGCCCTATCCTGTACCTAAAGGGTCACAGAATAACAGTAACTCACAAGCTGAAATTAATTTATGCACAATGTTTCATTACAGTCCCTCAATGTATACATAACATTAAAAAAATCTCATTGCAGCTGCAGTGACAAATTTACTGTGGAAACCATTTTTTTTTTTAAATCGGAATGTTTATAAATCATGTAATGCTTTAAAGTACAATGTTTTAAGTAAATATAGAAATTAAATAGCAAAAAGTATTTATTCCTGTAATTCACTTTTTCAACAGGTAACTCCCTGTTTTCATTCCCTTCTCTCACAATTTACAGCCTTATTTTTTTATTAATACTGGTCAGATTACTTGGCCTTTCAATGGACCATGAAAAGTTAAGTCTCGTAACTAAAGAAAACCATAATCCAATACCTCACCTTGTAGGAGCCCAGTACTGCCTGACACTATACAGAAACCGACCTTTTTGTCCTTCAGACTTGCCTACCAGGCCCCATCTTCTATCGCAAAAGCCAAATCATCTGATCCCAAACTAACTGTCAACTGCTTGTGATGGTGGGGAAGCCAGACATCAATCAATCAGTTTTTATCAGAGCCACTCTTCGTTTTTCTGTTGTGCTCATCTTATCATCTGACCCAGTTGTAGCCCTGACTTCAGAAGCTTAAGTAACTTGATGACAAAATATGCGTCTGTTTGTCCAAGATGCACATTGTTAAGGAGTGCACTTGTATTTTTAGCAACCAGCTATTTTTTTTTTTCCAGATAAACTGTCAAATATTTAAGATTTTTCTCAGTTCTTAAGTTTCACTGAAATACCATGATGGATTTCTGGAACTAGTATCAAGCAAGTTTGTTGTTTTGTTTTTGTTTTGTTTTTCAATATAAATACATGTGCATTTGCATTAAAAAAACAGGCCGTTTCCTTAAAAATTGAAGTTATTTGCAAGCCAAAGGCTTCTCAAATGTACTCCTCCTATTGACATACACAGTGCCGTTCCCTTGTACGTCAACATTTTTCATATGAATATGGATTAATATCACATTAAAATCGACTAAAACAACAGCACCTCTGTGGACCTACAGATTTTTGCTTCTGCATCCTACAAAACCAGGGCATTTTATCTACATCAATTCTGAAATGGATGAAGTACAGTTAGCAGATACAATACTCAAATACCAATCTGACTGAAAGCTTTCAAAAATTATGTTACTGCCTCCAAACATCTTTTCATACACGTTTATTAACAGAAGATTGTCACATTAGAAAGGTAGGTGGAAGTGAGGACAGTGTTTTCTTAAACAAACTACTCCAACTTCAGTTTTGATAATTTTACCGTTGTCTTGGTTGCTGTGTTAACAACTGTGTCCTAGTTTGATGCATCAGTTACAGATTGTTCATTTTCTTTGTGTAAAGCTGCCTAAAATGTATTATGATAGTCCTTACTGTACTTCCTCAAAACTTTACGGAGAAGGGATCTTTATTTCCATCTAATATGAAGCCTGAATTTAAAAGTGAAAAGCGAAGACAAAACCTAGAATATATGAGTAATTTCAAGTAGACCTGACAATGCCTTTGCAATTTTTTTTCCACGGTATCTTATAAACATTAACCTTCACACTTGATAATAGAAACAGAATCAAGTATTAAACAGCAGGGTTCTAATGACTATCCCAATTACAGGAGTAAAATACAGCACTTCCTTTGAGGGTTGTGCTGCAACTACAAAAGTAAAAATAAAAGAATTATGTAGATGGTGATATTCTCGTCCTGAAATAACACATCCATGTATCACCGGAAAGAAGTATTTTCAAGATTATTACATTTCAGCAGAGAAAATATTTACAATAAACACATAAAAAGACTTCTCTCACCATACTCAAGTCTATGTTTTTTTTCTTATTTTACAGTGTAATTCATTCTGTTCTCATTTAAAATCACTTTTCAATAATAATTGCAAGTGTGTGTAAAAAGTAATTACATTTTTCTGTATCATTTTTGCCACAAAAATACGTAGATTTTTACTTCTCATATATAATATGCACAGGAACATGTGTGGCACAAGGGGCAAAACCCGAGCCATGGAATTCCTTTGAACATAATGAAAACACTTCATTTAAATCTAGTCCCTATTCTGATCTACATTCTAGTTCTACATACACCAAACTGTTACATACCATTTGTGATTGTGTGTATTTTTAAGCTTCTATCCTATAAACAATTTGCAAATTCATTTTAAGTATTATCATCAACAAGACTGTTTCTATGAATGAAGTTAAAGAGTGTGTTCCTTCAGTTTCTCATAGAATACTTACTTTTTTAGAAGGTTCTAAAAAAGGATTAGACAGATAGGAAACCCAGTAACATGAAAAATGTTTTAGTAGTTCACTGTGGTTGGTATTTTGGAAAGGCAAAATGGAAAAGTTCTGGATTCAAGGATTTTGTTGTCCTCTGCTGTACTGAATCTAAAGTAAAAAGACCGAGTACAGTAAAAATGGCATGTGATACACAATTGTATCAGCTAATCACATACTGTAAGCTTCAAGTTTATTTGTCTGGAGGAATAAAGCAACATCACTAACTCATCTATGTGAGTGCAAAGAGTAATAATGTATGAGAAGAGTTCATAAAAGACATGCCCGAGTAACTCACTAACTACTAAAGCATTGTCATTTTTGATAGTCTTACTAAATTGTGTTCACTTTGTAAATCTACTGTAATTGAACAAACCTTAACTATGAAAGTTCTATAAAACATTACAGTAGTATTCCAAAAATAAGAAACTTAAAGGTCACACTCTAGGTTTATTTACACACTTGCAGTAAAAAAAATTGCAAGAATATAAATGAAGATCAAACAAACAAATAAGCCTTGCATAAAATTAGCAAATTTATATTTATATATAAAAGGTTTCTGGGGATTACTAATAAAAAGAACATCTCACTTCCTAAACATGTTTTAAAATCCTAGCTAATTCTTCAAAATATTAAAAAATACCCGCATTTACAAAAGTCGACAATGTTACATAACACCCTTCCTCAACACAGGAAACATGGGACATATAAAAAATTAGAAGATAAATGAAAAATAACCAAGATTTATTCAACACCTGTAACAGGCAGACAGGAACTTTTTTTTTCTTACAATATTTTTAACCTATACAAACTGTTTTCATGGTTATGATTACATAAAGTACAAGAAGCTATTAAAATATAACTGAAGCTTATGTACATTTACATCAAACTAAACCCCCTTTTTTTTAATAAAAAATGAAGAATCTACTGTGACAACCACCTGCATCTGCTACCAACTCATGATGGCATTACCCTTTCAAAGCATTAGATAAAACTGAGTAATCAATGAGAAATGTCAATACCGAGAAGTGATTCCTTCTGCAGTGTAAGCTTTATGCAAGCATTTGGGTTTTGTTTGGTTGGGGTTTTTTGTATTTTTTAGAACTCCTTCAATATTGCAAATGTGCCAAATTGCTCTTATGACATGTGGGATTTCCTAAAACAGTATTTATCTGCATAAGATAGACACAGACTTTTTGTGACTTCCACACCCTAGGAAAGAAAAAAAAAATATTATCTAGCCAGTGACTAGGAGGCAAGCATACTGCTATCCTTCATGTATGTCTCAAATACAGCATGTCCTAAGGAACTATCAAGCAAATGAATACACAGATACACACACAAAAACCTAGGTAAAGTGCACTTGTTTCTCAAAGCAAAACTTGCATTGGTATTCTTTAAGTCTTTAAGCTCTCAGAACAAGACTTAATCACGCTATGACTATATATACTAAGAAGTCTCAAGTGCACTGTCTAAGATGAGACTTTTAAGAAGCACTGAAAAATACAGAAAAAGGGAGCTGCAACATGATAAAACAGTAATATCAATATTTTGTTATCAGATATGAGATGATTGCATCAATTTATAAAACTCAAAAATAACTGTAATCAGATTGCAGTGTCCAGATTTTCCATGATGTCTATTTGCTATCATTTCAGGAGCAAATGGAACACTAGTATCATTTCTATAGATTTTTCAGACATTTTTATGAAAAAATCTCTTAAGGGAGAATGCATAATAAAATACATTGCTTCTACCAATTCATATTCTATGTTTCTACCCTAATTCTATACTTACCTATAACTAAGTGGAAAAAATCCTTACCATACATTGCATGGGAGAAGGAATATTACTGCATAAATGCTATAGAATTTCCATACTTTCACTTTAAAACCCATTTGTCCAGTGCACAAATTACTAAACTGTAAATAATCCTGACTACACAATTCTCCATTGTGTCATCTCAAAAAGACAATCTGACAGTAATGGTAATGACACCCTCTCAGACAAGCCTGTGGGCATTAATATTTAAATCTTACCTATCCCCTGTGATTGGAATTCAGCCTCTATTCACAAACAAAAACTAAATCAATGTTCTTAGAGTTCAAACTAGATCCCTAAACAGTTTGCCACTCTCCATGCACAGATAAGATAAACTTTCTTTGACCCAAGAGATGAAGTTGCCATGACGATCAGAGAGTCCACTTTCTATATTGATATTTTGCTGATGTAACAACAAATAGAACCAGATCCTAGGGCTGATAATGGTGATTAATTAATACTAATATTGATCCCTACAAGCAAGAGACAAGGCTATTAACTTGAAGCCTGAAAAGTCAATTGTTACCTGTGGCAGAGATACTAGCAGCTGATTTTGAAACATAATAAACAAATGTGCTATCTTTATGCTAATACCTTTAAAGGTGTACATCCCTTGATCAAGCACGGTAATTTCACAACTCAAAATGTATTCTTTTAATTAAATCTTTTCATCTGCATCCAAAGAAGAGAAACGAACTTCAGGTTTTTCAGTAAAGCTATGTAAAATATAACAAACTCAATACCTGCGCTAAAAGCACTCTTGAAAAATGAAGTGCAAAGAAAGCTTAAGCAGACTTTTTTTAAGAATACGTAATATACAAGTCATAGAATTTTGAATAGAAATTGCAAATATACATTTATCTAGTAGGAAGCCTAATTGTTCCCTCATTTGAATAGAGAAAAACAATAAACACCCACAGGTGAAAGCCTCACTGTGAAGATAACATCCTTGGAGGCACATCCACGCAAATCAAAGAGCAAAACTGGATTCACCTACCAGTTAATTTACAGGCTATATTTAAATTAACTGCCATTATATCTTTGTGTTAGAGAGCGAGTGCCCACAAACGAAATTTGAGCTATACATACTGTTAAAATACCTCACCAAGAATCTCTGAGATTTTTTTCTTTGCCCTTATGGGAACATATTTAAATATAAGTCTCAAAAAATATATGTGTATAATATGAAAGAAAAAAAAAGCTCCTCTCCTTTAAAAAAAAATAAAATCTTGTCCACCTTATAATTTACTCTAGTTATATCACCAAGTAGAACAATTTTCTTCTAACTCAAGAAATGGTGATTGATCAAAGAACGGCTTTTACTAGTACACCGTATGACTTTACAGTAAGTTTTCTTATTCGTAAGCAACCTTTGTAGTACTCATGAAGTGTATTTTAGGTTTAATGGAAATAATTAGTACTACTGATGGATAGCTTGTTTTCCTCCTCACTTCATTAAATAGAGCCCTGTGCGAAGCTTTACATTAGCTATTATACAGCTAACAAAAATAGCAATTAGTAGATACCAGAAAAAATAAATAAATCTAATTGCATTATTTTCTTTCCCAGCTGAATGTCTTAAAAATATCTGCATTTCTATTAATACATGACAGCAAATATGTATACTGTTTCAACATACGGTGTGAATATACTGCAACATAAAAGATCAATTCTTTGCAATGAATTAGTACTCAGTCTCAGGAAACTAAAAATCGTCATTCATGATTCATACTCAAGAGGTACAGGCAGCTGCTTACCTAGTGCTCTGCTTTGATTAAACTGAAAGCACTGTAAGTGTCTTTAATGTGCTACAGTGCAATTTAAAGGAGAGTACAAAGTGAAACTCTGTCAGAGAAGAAAAATGTGTATTTTTAAAAAAGATAAAGATAGAAAATATTTCATTTCCTATCCTGCTTTAGCAATGAGACATGTTAAAGCATTCCATGGGTTGTGTTTTACTTTCATGTGGAATTTTATATGGGAGGGGAACAACACAGGAAGAGAGAGATTCTCACCCCTCAGTTCTGTTTCTAAACCAAACACCTACATATAAGCCTGTTGGATGTCAATGACAACGTATCAATGTGCATGTATGCTTGCCCCTATTAAACTTAAACTCCACTGAATCATTTATGAGCCTCTAATTTGTAGACTTTCCCACATATTTCCAATAATTTAAAATATTATTTTCCTGTTCCTTCACATGGAATCCACTCCTGAAAAAAAACCAAAAAATGAGCAAAAGCACTATTATATATAATCAGAGAAAACCCACTACTGTAAACCTTTTTTTAGTAATATTAGTAGCAACTACAAAACTTCTTTAAGCAGTGAATTTTATTTTGCAATATCACTGATCTAATTATATGTATTGTTAATTGCACATTAGTCATTATGGACTCTAAAACAAACAAACAAAACAAACAATCAACACACATACCAAAAAACAAAACAAAATTAAAAAGTGGAAAAATCAAGATTACATCCAGAAATGAACTTTTATAATATATTA
>JANIJG010022283.1:65406-77498 GCA_024611175.1 Megaceryle torquata | reverse complement strand
AAGTTACTATAAGGCATTAGTTTATAGTAACTTGTGGCATGCATTAATACCAGTCCTATTGATAACTGAAAGCTGGCTGAATTCCCCACTGAATTTGTGTTCTTTGGTGTCTTGCATGTCAATTTTATCATAGTAAAAACTCCTGAAATTTCATGAATGAAAATAAATGCTGTTTGATGCTATCTGACGTGGAGCAGAGCTCACGAAGAGCGATCCCTTCACTTGCAGTGTAAGATTCATCAGCACCGGTCTATGTTGTAGGTCAGCAGTGATGTATTTCAGTATTTTGCAGGTGTGGAAGGGAGGATTCAGGCAAAAATACAAAATGACTGAATTAGCACACGATAGGATCTATAGATTAGTCGTAGTTTCTCAATTTTACCCAGAGATTTGGAATACAATCTTTAGTATTTTTCTTTACCTGAACTTCAGAGTAGTGCCAGTTTAAGTTGTATGTCAGACAAAACAAAGGTTGTATTCTAATGTGTATTCAGCAGTTTTTAACAGGGGTAGTATACATATCCAGAGAAACAATGCTCATTTCCTACTCTTGGGAAATGTGACCATCTCTTGTGACATTAGTGATGTTTGCCTCCTTGACCTCACAGCTTATATACGTACTGTGGAGAGATATCAGTGCCTTTTTCCCTTTGTCTGGCTTCTGCTAGCATGGTTTCATTTTTCTCTCACTTTCTTCCTTTTTCAGATCCGCGGCCATCATGTGGCTCAGCTGGATCCCCTTGGAATTCTGGATGCAGACTTGGATTCATTTGTTCCATCTGACTTAATCACTACAATCGATAAACTTGGTGAGTACGCTGAATGTCTTGTTACTTGCTGTGGTCATTTGTCTCTTTTTGTCTTATTGGGCTGAGGTGATTTAATAAGATGTTTCAGGGAAGCGTCCGCCTTTTCTGTTTGCTGCTGTCATGAAGCAGTTTGTTTGAGCATCTGTAAGGAGGCTCAGATTTCAGGATGTTGGAATTTCTACTCTCAGATCACAGGTGAGGTTCTTGTCAATTCACCTTCTGATGAATTATGATTATAAGCACTTTCTAAACCCCACAGATCTCATGTTTTTTGAACCACATGAGAAACTAATGCTAATCAATACAGTAGCAATCCAAGATTCTGGTGATTGGAATTGCTTTTATACCATTACCCTCGATGATTTTTTTTTTTTGACTGGGGACATCTGAAGGCCAGTCAGTAGGAAAAGCAAGCAATAAACAAAATGCTGGATAGAGGAATTTAGGGTCAATTTCATACCAAATTTGGATTCTAGCCTCTCATACTTACTCCTTCTGTATAACTTGAAGAAATCTGTTTGAAGATTTCAGAATTAAAACATGGGATGTGTAGAATTCTTGACTTGTGTATATAATCCAAGGGTGATCATTTTAGTTTACTGCTGGAAGACTGTAATACACTAGGGTCTGCCTTTGCAAAGGTTGTTCTGGTTGCTAAGAGGGCATGTCATTGAGAAATTGCACCGATCAATTTCTTTGCTTCTCCTTCCTTGAATAAAAAAAGCATCTGATTGATTTTTCTCTACTCTTCAATCTACCTGGTTTGTTTGAAAGGTAGGTTTCTACTTGATAAAGACACTGAATCAATTTTTATTTGATGTGTAGGGAAGCACATTCTGCTTAATTTTACTCTTAAGTACATCTACTGACTCTTTGCTGCTGTATTTTCTATTTCTGGTCACAGGAAAAGAAGCAGTTCTGACCCTTGATCATGTAAAGGCACCAGAGTGCCCAAGCCTGTAAATAGGGAAGTGCTTACACAAATCAGGGGTTCTCTTTGAAGCTGGTCAGCTTTAGTTAAAGGAAAGTACCTACTAGAAAATACATTTGACATTTACTGAGTAAATATAATTTGTTTGGAGCATGTGTGATTACTAGCACGTCAGCATGAATTTCTTTAAACTACACAAGATAGTTTAGTACAGAGTGTTGTGACTGGTCAGAAGGCATCATACTGAAGCCCTCATGAGCACAGGAAAAATATGCTAGACCTCCGAAAGAGGCGAGAGGGATGTGTCTTAGAGTGTAACTAAGGTGATATTTCAATTTGTGAGGAGAAGCAAAATTTCTTACCTGGTCTTGGCACAGCAAAAAAGGGAAGGATCTCCAGTGTTGCCTTATCCTTGAATGTTCCAAGCAGGAAACTTAGGAAGTGTCTCTGGTAGTACAGAAAGTTTTTTAGTGTTTGATTTTTATTTTTTTTTTCTGTGCTTTTTCCTTGTCCCATCTTCTGGTTTCTTTTTTGAGAAACCTTCTGGTAGTAAGTTTATTCAAGGAGCTGCTTCTAAATATGCAGGTAGTTACAGGTGTACCTACTGCACAAGTCAAGGTAAAAAATTGCTTTCAGGAACTCTTGGATATCAGTGTTTCCCTCTCTTTAAACATGAGGCGATGCTTCAGTAAATACACAGTGCTGCAGTACAAAGCACGGATGTTCTGTGTGTGCCCAAATCACTGCTGTACATGTTCAGGTTTTTGCATGACAGAACATGAAGAGCCTGTGAAGCCTGAGAGAAAATCATCAAAGGAAAAAAAATAAAATGTATGTTAGTACTGCTTTGTTTCAAATGACACTAAAGCCCCTGCTTTGTCCCTCCTCACTCCTTTTTTGTTTGGTTGGTTGGTTGTTGTTCCGGGTGGGGTTGGGTTGGTGGGTTGGGTTGGTGGTTTGGTTTTTGTTTGTGGTGGGTTTTTTTGGTGTTAGTATTATAGAAAACTAGAATTAATTTTGTGCTGGAAAAACCTACTATGGTACAAAAAAGGAGAAATAGCGGTACATGAAATAGTGGTACACTCTTTTTGGTAGCTCCAGATTTGTCATCTTAATATATTATTTAAATTATTATTAAACCCAACATTAAGATTTACAAATACATTAATTTAAAATGTATTATTTTAAATCCACAAAATATGTTATTACTGACAATGCTGTACAGTAAAAGTGATGGCAACGCAGTCCTATAGCCTGATTTGAACTCCAAATGCTGAGTCCTGTTATTATTTCATCTCTAAATTGCTTCTTAGCTTTCACCAAAAGAAAATTCATTTAACAGGGCATACAGGGCACTACTCTATATTGATTTAAGGGTTATGTGCAGGTTGTCATATCAGTGTGAAAGTGGATTCCTGCAGCTTATCCGGAGCTCAAAAATTAAGACAGAGAAACTTTTTACTTTTTACAGTGCTTCTATAATTCTGATGTATATGTAGGTTTCTATAAGTGCATGCAATACGTAGTCTAAGTTTTATACATTTGCTTCTTACAATTTTAAGAAGCTGTTTTTTCCTTTCTTCATTTAACATGTCTAGATTAAACTTTATCATGCCAAGTCTTTAACTTACATCAATACCAGTCTTTCTATCCCATCTGTTACGTACTTTTGCTTTTGAAACTGCATAATAGTTCAGTTAAATATTTTCCTGAACCATGTTCTCAGCCAGAACAAGTTTTGATAGGTTCAAATCAAGGTGGGACAATGTGATTAAACAAGCCTGTGTTGGAAATCTGTCACTTTTATAAAGCATCCCTGATTGGAAAATGTGGCTATTTCAAACTAACTTCCTTGTAAAGAGAAAGAGGGTGAATAGAGATACCTTGGCAATTCTACCAGCACGTTTACACAGCATTACATTAAACATGTTCTGTATTTTCTCTTTGTCTATCTGTTAACGTATGAATTAGTCCAGTATCCTTCTAACCGACGGATCCTGTCTGTGAAAAGTGGTTCTTTTTCTCTTTGTTGCTTGTGATAGAGGAAGGAAGAAATCCCAGCCATTGCAGTTGGTTATTTTACTGAACAGTCAAGTGCAAGAAGTACTATGAAGAATTGATGACATATGTGATAATATGCTAAACTATGAAAGGATTTGGGTAATTTTAATTTCAGATGTTCTGTCAGTGTTTAAGAAAGGTTTGGTATTTCTAATCAAACAATAACGTATTTAATTAGAACAATTATTTTTAAAAACCAGGCTAAACTGCTTTGTATTAATGGATGCCTCCAAAATATGAACACTTCCTATTTCTAATCTGCCACCTTACTTTTTAATATTGCTTTATCAAACTTAATTTGTGGTGGTTTGAAAAACAATGCTGTCTCCTGCCCTGTCTTGCAAATTGATAATGTACCTGTTGCAGCGTTTTATGGTTTGCATGAATCAGATTTGGACAAAGTCTTTCAGCTGCCTACAACTACCTTCATAGGAGGAAATGAGAATAGTCTTTCTTTACGAGAGATCATCAAACGACTGGAGGTCAGTGGGACTTCTTTTGCTCCGTGATTGTTTTCATCCAAACGTAAGGGAATGTTTTCCATTTGTCAGTCACAAAAAAAAAAAACCCTTATCTTTTGTCTATTATTAATAGAGCATGCAAAGAATTTGAAATGACATGAAAAATATCCCTCGTGCTGTTCCTAGAGATGGCAGCACCATTAGTTTCATTGCTTGGATGTCTGAAATGCATAGATTAAGGATGAATATAAAAGAGGTAAATATGGTAGAATACTAATTCAGACCCGAGTTGTATAAAGAGATGGTGTTATTTAAAATGAGCAGAACCTTTAGAACTTGGCTTTTAAGTTTCCTACAGTGGATAAAACACCTTGCATACAGTAGTCAGGATATGCAGGGGTTGCTCTCAGAGCCGTAGCTTTAGTGAAACTTTTACCTGAGTGAAAATGAAGGTTGGGTACCAAATTCAGGAAAGCCCAGCTGCAGCTTGTACGTAGTGATGGTTCTTGTTTTCCATCCCAAATCCTTTTTCTAGAGTTTCATTATCTGACAGGTCATACGGTTATGCCATGTGAAGTCATCAAAGTTAAATTAATTTAAACCAAAAATGATTTAAAGGAATAAATATCATTAGGGGGGTACTCCAGATAGCAAAAGAGCAAGTAGGAATGGTAATGAACTTGTAAAGTACTGAGTCAGTATGTATTGGATATTTCTGACTGTGCTTTTTCCAGGATTTTTGAGTACTGAAATCTTAAGAGATTTCTGTTGCATGGTAGTGAAATCCATTAGAGAAAAGAGGACAAGGGGTGAGGAAATATTGTAAACAAAGAAATACAGAACTTTATATATTAGAATAGGAATGTAAAAATAAAATAATTACTGAGAGGCCATGGCTTTGACATGTTGCAAGTGTGAGAGAATGCATTGACTTGCACGTTTGACTATTGCATTGGCTTAGCTGAAGCCTGTTAAGTTGTTAAGCTACAACACCTCTGTTGTATGTTTGGGCACTTCATTTGCTTTTCAGTATTTGCACTTCTAGCATGGCTCTGCATCCTTTTCAAGGGATAACCCTTAAAATTGTAATGTGCCAATAAATGGGCAAAATCAATAGCAAAATTTAAAAGCCTCAAGGAACTGATTTGTGTTAGAGAAATAACTCTCTAGTTTCCCTCTTCTCTCCAGAGCTTTGGATATATTTTTTTTTCTTAATTGAAGTTAACATTAAATTCCTTTATAGGGGCAGTAGGGAGTACAAGCTGTGTTCAGAGCATTTTTTTGTCTTCACAATAGGTCTTGCTTCTATTTTCTTGTATTTCAGACGTATTTTTCTGGTGAAGTGTTATTTTTAAGGTAAGAAGAAAATAAAAAAACACACCAAGGAGATAACATTTCTGAAGCATCTTTGCATTTTTCCCTGCCCTTTGCTCTCAGCTGCTTGAGTTCTTTTTCAGATTTCCAGATAATTTTTCAGATAATTTGCATGAGGCTTCATAGCTGTCTTCTCATTGTCTTTATTGCTTGATTTCAGATGACATCTTAAAAAGACAGGGTAAATTTTGATAGATTAGTTGAAATCTTTGCTGCTGCATCTAAAGACTCGGTTATGCCTGGAAGAACAGGGGTGAGCTAGGTGAAATATGCCAGTCACTTTAAGGCAGGCATGTTGGCCTACTTTGAATATACTACCAAATGAGAATCTTTCAAAGTTCTGAAATGTTAGTTTGTAGAGAAAGCTTTCTGTTGCAAAACTAGATTCAGTAAAATTACTTGCTTACAGAATTACTGTGAGGAAGATTTAGTGGAAGAGGAAGGACAGTAGCTTTCAGGAGATTAATATACACAGGTAATATAGTAAAAATGAAAAAAATCCCCAACTCTTCATTACCTATTAACTCCTGAAGCTTCTTTGTCGGTGTTTTCACATCCTAGAATACCTACTGCCAACACATTGGCTTGGAGTTCATGTTCATCAATGATGTGGAGCAGTGCCAGTGGATCCGGCAGAAGTTTGAGACACCAGGAGTTATGAAGTTTACTAACGAGGAAAAAAGGACTTTGTTGGCAAGGCTGGTGCGCTCAATGAGGTATGCTGGGGTGGTGCTAGAAAACGGCTCTGTCCCTGCTGCATGTAACTGGTGTGGTCTGTGAACCGCTGAGGTGGAGGTGAAGAGTCCAAGTGAAATCTGGAATTAGAGGTGTGCGGTGTTAGCGTGGCTGCAGTATCGAAGGGGAGCATATTCTGTGAGGTATGTCAGGGCCTGTGTACTGACTTTTAGTATTTTTATTTTCTGACGGGACAAGTTGTGTTCTGTAACACTTGTGCAGCCTGTAGTGGCGTATCTGGCAATGTTTGCATTGGCCAGAGGAGGGAAACTGGGAAAATGTTGTTCCAACAGACTAGCAATATGCATCTGTGTTAAAGATTCATAACCTGTTTCAGAAAAAAGGTGTCAGACCAATGCTGGATACTGATCTTCTGCTACCTCGTGTCTACTCTGCATCTTTCTAGTAGCACATATCAAAGGAAGCCATCCCAACAGTCAACTCAAGGAGAATTTTTAGATGCATGACATGTTGACCTAAGTGTTTCATGTTGCTGGGAAACTAACAGTTTCTATGGAAAGCTGTGCCAAGATGGGGCTGGATTTGAGGGGCATAGTATGATTAGGGGTTCTGATTTTGCCCTTTTCCTTTTGAGGTGTGCCAAGATGTGCTGTACTGTTCCATGACCTGGCAGCAGGAGTTTTGGTCTCTGCAGTACACGAAAGCATGTTTGGAAACAGATTATTGATGGCTCCCATTGTGGCTGTATGGATTGAAATACTGTGATCCCAGACTCTGAATTACCCTCTCACATTTAGGACAAGACTTTCTCCTCAGGCACAAGATTCATTCCAATTCTTACAATCTGAAACAGTTTGTACAGCCTTTGATAAACGCAAGAGTTAGAGATTTTTTTAATTAAGCTTCTATCTTCAAAGACGTAAAAATGAAGTGCTTATTGGAAGTGTTGGAAGATGCTTCTCCCAGTTTTGTTTGCCAATGTTATGGGAAGATTGTTTGTCTGGTTAAAAGTTTCATTTAAACGGAAATAAAGTCACTTAATGGTCAAGTGAATATTGCACTTGAGTAAGTTTGTTTAACAAGCCCTCAGTATGAACCATCTTCATTTATCTTGAGGCAGGAATTTGTGCTTTTAGTCCTGCCTGTGTCATCTGTGGAAACATCTGGTGTTTCTAGTAGCATGAAGGATCCAAACCTTCATCTTCTGCCAAACTAATTGTCTGCTGAAAATAGAAGAAAAAAGTTTTACGTAAATTTCTATGTACATTTCTATACAGCTATGTCTAGCATGATTTTTTTTTGGTCCTTTTTTTTCTGAAAATGATCATGAAAAATAATTTGGTTTGGTTTTTTTAAGACTCTGCTCTTGATTTGTGGCTTTGTGAAACAGACAGACATCCTTTCACTCAAGAATGCCATTTTCCAAAATGTTCATTCCAAGTACTACATGGTTTTGCACTATGAATTTTGTACTTGAATCTGAATTTTAAAGTAGGATTTCTCATCCTTTGTAGTTGTTCACTGATAGGTTATTGAACAAAGGGCCCTTTTTAATTCTTCCTCCTGTAAAATATTTATTGTATATCTTTTAGCTGCTTCATGTATGCATGAGTAAGCATGTTAGACCCTGATTGTGTAGTCTGATCTGGGTATCTTCTCAAGCCTCTGCAGAGTCAAGCACTTCTGGATTAGCCCTTCTGAGAGCAACAGTCATTCATGAGACTCACTCCTCACTGAGTAGTGAAGAGATGCAGTGACAGCTGATGAGCTGCCAGCCTTTGCAAACTCACAGTGGCATACTGGGGATTTGCAAGATGTGACTGTGAAATGCTGCTGTTGTTCTTACTTAGTGGCAGTTTGCCTCAAATAAAGAAATTTCTGCTTGTCCAGCACTGTCTTACAGATGCAGAGGGGAGGAAAATAGTGTGTACACAACTTTGATTAGCTGTGTAGGACTTACTGTTCACATGTTCCCACTTTGGGTTTATAGAAACTGCCATAGCCCCCCAGATTTCCCTGAGACATTCTGGCAGCATAGTTCAGCTGAGGGTCTGGCTTGCTGCTTAGAGGGCTGAATTGTAAGGGTATTGACGGGTGAGCTAAGGAGTCCTCTGTCAAGTCTTCATTTCACTGCTTTTAGGAGTTGAGTCTAAAAGAGGTAAACGTCTAAGTGAGGAATCAGCTGAGTGTCCATGCAGTCGAGGTATTGCAGAGCTGATGTAACCAGTACAGTTATTTTCATGAACAGGTACTTTCTTTGTCTTTTAGATCTCCAAGCTTTACAACCTATAATCTTTTTGCTGTTTGTTAAAAGGTACTTTTTAACTATTCACATTGCCTCTGGCACAAATGTGTTAAAGAATGAAAGAACATAGAGCTGTCAAGGATTGACATTTTTCTCCCACTGAAACTGAAGCAGAGATACCGGTGTCCTAGTTCCTGGCACATTACCAACCGTTACATCACACAGTCCGAGGAGCCCCACCATTGAACAGGACCTTTGAAATAACTCTGCTTTCTGCTGGGGTTTTCTACAAGTATTTAATCATTACTTCCAGAAAATACAGGTTCTCTGTTAGGTTTTTTTCAATCCGTAGAAGAGACTTCTTTCCTGCCACTCTACTTTCTCAGTGGTCAGTATACATTTTGTGTACATGGCAAGGAGCAGAGTATAACTTGAGAGGTGAATTTTGTCAGAGGTGGAGACTTCTTGCCTGAATTGTTTCAGAGTCCTGGTAAATACTTCCTCAGATAGAGGAGAAAAAGACTTAATTCTTTGTTGTGTCTCCCTCCCTACATGTGACTTAGTTCCAGAGGCCTAAAACCATGTATTCACAGAAGTTTTAAAACAGCTTAATGTAATTTTATTTGCTAAAAGACGTTTGATAATAAGTATTTACTACATTATGTTCATACAAACACTCTCTCTTTGGTTTTTTTGGGTTTCTTTTTGGCAAAGATTTGAAGACTTCCTTGCTCGCAAGTGGTCTTCTGAAAAGAGGTTTGGTTTGGAAGGATGTGAAGTAATGATTCCTGCACTCAAGACCATCATTGATAAATCCAGTGAAATGGGAATTGAATATGTTATCATGGGGATGCCTCATAGGTAATGTCAATGGAAACCCCCCAATCAATGGGCTTATTGTTTTAAGATGAGTTTTGGGTTCTAGGCTTTTGTTAACAAAGTGATATTAGAGAAGCTAAAGTGGCAAGATTCAGTCATAGTGAGTAATGGGAACACAGAACTGTAACAAATACCTGTGAGTGAGAGGCTACAGGCTTCACAGGCCAGCAAAACTCACTTTGCTGTACTTGGAAGCTGCAGGGAAATGTCACAGCAGCCCTGGAATCTATCCCGTAGCAGAGTCTAGAACTGGAAAAGCTTGGAGAGATAGTATTAAACTTAACTTCTGCTGTCTGCCTTAATTAACTATTAATGGCATTATATTAAGCATGCTAGATAGCTACAAAATTAATTGCTCATACTTAAGATACTCAGTGGTACAAAAAGTCTGGGGGAATGTGAAGGAGAAGGGTAGAATGAAGTGTTTCAGGTTCAAAGGTTTGAAGTGACCTTCTCACTTGCAAATTTCTGACAGAGATGCTTGCTGATTTTATGGGTTTAATGCTGTTAACTCTGTTATTACCATTTTTCTGAGGCATAACTGTGTTTGGAATTTTCTCAGAGGTAGGCTGAATGTATTGGCTAATGTAATCCGAAAGGAGCTGGAACAGATCTTCTGTCAGTTTGATCCCAAACTTGAAGCAGCTGATGAGGTAAGATGCTTCTTCAATAGATCTATATAGAGAGGTCAACATTCACAGCAGCTTTTAGTCATTTTGGTCATGATTATTATGAAAATACCCTGATCAACTTGTGAAGTGCGTCGTCTTCTAGTTTAAGGAGTATGATTTGGTAAAATTTCTTAACAAATTTCAAGACTGTGCTGTATCTCTTAACATGCAGAAGTTATCTCAGGAATGACTGTAGATAAGGAAGTTCCGGGTCATTTGAGTTTGTAATCTCTACGCATCCTTTTGTGTTTTATATAAATGAAATTAGTATCAATATTCTGTAAATATTTATCCAATACTGGATAGTAACATTAAGATAATAAAATAGGAACAGTGTTCAGACTTAAAATGACAATGTCAAACCCATAGTGCCTACTGAGGTACAGTTAGCTAGATGCATTTTCCAGACTGAAGCACAAATTTTAGGCACAGTCAATTGGATGGAGCTGGTATGAATGACATTCCTGAATTGTGACTGCATCTTGCATGTTAGGGATCTGGGGATGTAAAATATCATCTGGGAATGTACCATGAGAGGATCAACCGAGCAACAAACAAGAAAATCACTCTGTCCCTGATGGCTAACCCTTCTCATTTGGAAGCAGTTGATCCTGTTGTGCAGGGGAAGACAAAAGCTGAACAGTTTTATCGAGGGGATACGGCAGGAAAAAAGGTAAGGATTGTTTAATACAGTAACTCTTACTGGTAGTTTTTCATTAATTATTTTAAATAGAAATAGTTTACCGGTAGTTTTATATCAGTCTTCCTCTCTTCCTCCAGAAAAGGGATATATCACCTGTTGAACTAGATAAGGTTTTTGGTGTGGTACATCAAGGGTAACTTCAGGGAGTAGGCTTAAAACTTTGTTTTGTTTGTGAACTGAGCAAATGTAGCAGAATGCTGAGAGGTCTCTGGTTTATTATAAAAATACAGATCTATTTTATGAACACTACAGAAACATAGAGGAAAAAAACCCCAACCCTGCTGAGAAGCTTAAATTGCAGTTTTGCTTTCTAATGTACGTGTGGATGTGTCTGTATAATCTCTCTCTTAGGTTATGTCCATATTATTACATGGGGATGCTGCCTTTGCAGGACAAGGGGTAGTTTATGAGACATTTCATCTTAGTGACCTCCCATCCTACACCACAAATGGCACTATTCACGTTGTGGTCAACAACCAGGTAACAAGCAGAGTATTTTCAACCAATTTGTTTGCTGAGCAGTTGCTAGTGTATTTCTTTTTGTTCTTATTTGTTATTATCTGGATGCATTGTCCCTTATGTATATTAGAATGTTTAGGATATTTCTGAAGATGATCATAGTATCTAGCAAGTCTGAGTGGATAATATTTTATCACCTATGATTATTTCATTCAATTTGTAACACTTAATTGCCTTAGGTTTGCTTTGCTTTGATTTTAAGGGAGGAAAAAAAAGCTGGGTAGCCCAGATGAAAAGCTATTACTACTGTACTGCTGTGCAGATGACTAAGTGAAAACCTCAAGAGGTCAAAACAAAGTAGAAGGAGATGCCCAAATCATTTTAATAGAAGTTTTGGAATTTTTAGATTGGCTTCACCACTGACCCCCGTATGGCCCGTTCATCTCCGTATCCTACCGATGTTGCTCGTGTGGTTAATGCTCCCATTTTTCATGTGAATGCTGATGACCCTGAAGCAGTGATGTATGTATGCAGTGTAGCTGCAGAGTGGCGAAACACATTCAATAAAGATGTGGTGGTTGATTTGGTAAGTCTTGGTTTTCTTCACTTCTCATTCTGTGTATTATACCTTATTTTTCTGTGGCTTAGAAGACCTAGTCAAGACCCAAGCATCTTGAGGGAGTTGGGGTTGTTCAGCCTTGAGAGGAGAAGGCTCTGGGGAGATCCAATAGCCACCTTCCAGTGGCTCCAGGAAGGCTGGAGAGGGGCTGTTTAGGAGGTCCTGCAGTGAAAGGACGAGGGGT
>JANIJG010022283.1:34202-48384 GCA_024611175.1 Megaceryle torquata | reverse complement strand
GAAGAGCCCGACCCCCACCCGACTGCAACTGCCCTTCAGGGAGCTGTAGAGTGATGAGGTCCCCCCTGAGTCTCCTCCAGGCTGAACAACCCCAGCTCCCTCAGCCTCTCGTCACAAGACTTTCCCTCCAGTCCCTTCCCCAGCCTCCTCGCTCTCCTCTGGCCCTGCTCCAGCACCTCCAGATCCTTCTGGAAGTGAGGGGCCCAGAACTGCACCCAGTACTCGAGGTGAGGCCTCAGCAGTGCCGAGTACAGGGGCAGAATGACATCCCTGCTCCTGCTGGCCAAACTGTTCCTGATGTATCTTATGCTCAAACCATTTCTAAGATCCAAAGACTATGTTGCTGCCTACAGACTGAAGGTTGGCGTCACCAATAATTTCATTCAGCGCCTGCACACGAGAGGGGAGGAAATAGTGTTGTTCAGGGCTGTGCACAGTTAGCTTCTTGAACTGATAATGAGCTGTAAGGGGGTTCTTAGAGGAAAAGAAGATACCAACATCAGTGAGCTCTCTCAGGAAAATGTCTCATGAACGTCTGAGCTGAGGGAGGGGGTTTAATTGTTCATTTAAAAATCCTTATGATATTTAAATGTTTGAGTAAAAGTTTGAAGGATTGGAGTCAGGAATTGGAAAAATGTTACCTGGTGGTGTTTGTGATGGAAATGGTACTACTGAAAACTGCCTGATTTATAACAGGGCCACAAAAATCCAGTTCATGTTCTCATTTTGGTTTTCTTTTATTTTGGTTTGTTTGTTTTTAATAAGAAATGAACAGAGTTTTCAGCAAGAGTGGCTCTTTTCTCATTTTCCTACTTGTTCCATTCTCAGGTTTTGAGCTTGGCTTTGCTATGGCGAGTCCCAATGCCCTGGTGTGCTGGGAGGCCCAGTTTGGTGACTTTCACAACACAGCACAGTGTATAATAGACCAGTTCATCAGCTCCGGCCAGGCCAAGTGGGTTCGTCACAACGGGATCGTCCTGCTTTTGCCACACGGGATGGAAGGAATGGTGAGGGCTGCTGGCTGGAGGGAATTGCTGGCTACCGTGCCTTCCTCTGCGGCCGTAAAAGCCAAAGGTGCCCTGGGGATCCAGTGGTGATATGAAGCTGCCAGGAGGAAGGTGGTGTTTAGCATGTTGGACAGCTTTGGAAAAGAATAGGGATAGATTAATTGTTGAGAACCAAAAAATAACCTGGATTCTTGGTCTATACTAAGAAAGAAATAATTGTCATCTAGCAGTACTTGCTTGGTTTTGCTTTGCACAGAGTATGTGTGTAAAATCTGCACTAAATTCTCCTGCCATGAAATGATAGGAAACAGCTTTAAAACTTCTTCAGAAGTGATTGACGTTGGGTGACTTTGATATAATAAGAAATTCCCCTCTTTCTGAAAAGGAAAGTGTTTCTACCAGCTGTTGACTCTCTTCTTTGTCGGCCACTGGAGGAACTAGACAATGTCTTAGAGGGAAAGGGCATGGGCACGCTCCCTGTGTAATGTTATGTGAACTTCATAGCGGCAATAGAACTGTTCTTCA
This sequence comes from Megaceryle torquata, assembly GCA_024611175.1. NCBI lineage: Eukaryota > Metazoa > Chordata > Aves > Coraciiformes > Cerylidae > Megaceryle > Megaceryle torquata. The sequence goes on along the minus strand of JANIJG010022283.1, from coordinate 46,852 downwards.
AACCTTTACATTATTTTTAAAGGTTATGTGAACATCACGTCAGGCTAAGTTAATTTTCTGCTTTTCAAATACATGAACATTCATGGGTTGATGCATGTATGTTCCTAGTTTTCTATTCAGAAAAGCACAGTCTGTGATCTCCATCCGTGTAAGCCCTCTAGACCCTTTCACTACAAACATTTCCACTCTCACAAATGACTTCAGTTTATTTCCATTCAATTATAATCCTGTCCTGATACACTGGAGTGCATTCATATATTATGAATGGCTTTCCATGCCCATTTGTGCATACAGGGTCTTCTGCTGTTCACAAGACTTTTGATAAATTAATTTTTTTTTAAATGAATCCTGAGGGACAGCCTGAATGTGCCCTCAGCAGGAGGTGTGGTCCTCTGCAGAAAAGCAGTCAGCTGAAGGGAACTGATTCTCTGCTACTTACAATGCAGTTCATCTTTCTTTTCTCTTAGCCACTTGGCAGCTACGACTTACCCAGATCTTCTGAAACATGCTTGTTTTGCTACTAGTGTCAGGTGGGTTTTGAATGTTTAAGAATCCCACCAGGTTCTTAAAATCCTCCGTCTTCCCAGAGGAGCTTTCCATTACAGGAGTGTTATTCTCTCTATAACTACAGTGTTGGGGACAGAATGATTTGGGGAAGGATTCGTAATGGGATATGGATCCCTTCACCTCTGGGTCATGCATTCACAGGCAAGTTGGCTGTGATTGAAAGACTCTGCTGCCTAATGGCTCCCCAGGGACTCATCTGAAAGTAGCTAATGGATTCAGTATAGGTCTCTCTGGATAGGTGGTCACAGTAGAAATAAACCCTACTCCATCCCACGCAGCAGTTGCTGGCAGTCTCACTGGAGGTGTCAGCAGAGATATCAAAGATGGATGTGAACACTGAGGCTCTGGATTGAGGTTGTTGCCGGGGCAGCGTACGTGTGTACGTTAGGGAAGCCTCGGGTGTCTCTCCTGTAATTGTTTGCTAGTAACATCTCTCTTTCCAGCCTATGGAACTCAGTGTGCTTGTGCGTGGACAGGTTGTACGTAGTGTAGGATGTGATTTACAGCCAACTGATGCATACAGCAGAAGTATTGCAGTATGGGACACACGCTGTGCACCATAGGTTTTCATGGCTTTGCTTCTTGTTCTCAGGCCCTTACCTACCTATGACCAGACTATTTGGCACCTCTAAAGTGGAGACAAACTTCAAAAGAGTAAATATGCAAGTCACAGTTCTTGGCTGTTTGTGTTACTCCTTAGGTGCCAGTGGAGTGGGTTTTTTTTTCCTTTGAATTCCCTTAGATCATGGAGATTAATGAATCATGGAATGGTTTGGGTTGGAAGGGACCTTAAAGATCGTCCAGTTCCAGCCCTCCTTGCCATGGGCAGGGACACCTCCCACTAGAGCAGGCTGCTCAAAGCCCCATCCAGCCTGGTATTGTGCACTTCTAGGGAGGGGGCATCCCCAGCTTCTCTGGGCAACCTGTTCCAGTGTCTCACCACCCCCAGAGTGAAGAATCTCTTTCTTTAATCTTAATCTACTCTCTTTCAGTTTAAAAGTCACCCCGTGTCCTATCACTGCATACCCTTCTAAAAGGTCCCTCTCCAGCTTTCTTGTAGGCCCTCTTTAGGTACTGGAAGGCACTCAGAGGTCTCCCCAGAGCCTTCTCTTTTCCTGGCTGAGCAACCCCAGCTCACTCAGCCTGTCTTCACAGGAGAGATGCTTCAGCCCCTAGATCATTTTTGTGCCCTCCCTACAGATTCTGGAATCCTGGGAGGATGATGTGTTGAATCAAGGTGGACTACTAGCTGTCAAAATATTAAGTGATTTTGGAGATCATATGTTAAGGTTTCAGCAGAGGAAGTTAAGATGAGAGATAGCCAGGTAAAGAAAAGAGCTCTTTATTAACATTGGTACCTTTGGAGCCGTGGAGGGATGAGCCATGGGGAGATTTGAGAGGTGTGATACTTTGTGTCTTCAGGTTAAAATCCTTTGCAACTGTCTCCAAAACTCAAGTCCTTCCTAATGGCAACCTTCACCTGAACAAGCAAAGGCTGCCAGCATTAGCAGTAAATAAAAAAAGCACACTGCACTGCTCTACTCCTCACAGTTTTCTCTCCTCCTTTATAGACAAGCACATGAGAGGGAAGAGAACAGATTCTGTTACGCTCCTTATTCCTGATACTGTCTGTGACCAGGCATGAATGTTTTGCTAGTGTAAAGTGGAGCTGACAGTGTTTGCACACTAAAAAAAATTACACTAAAAAAATAACTACCTTGGATACTGCTTAGTGGGGCAGTGGATGGGAGCGTTCAGTACTTTGCCAGAATGTAGAATACCTCCTGAGGAGGCAGGGATAAGCACAGGTTAGTTTTGCAGATAATGTGCACTTGTATTTTTGATCCATTCTAGCAGAAACATTCATCTCAGCTGTTTTGTCCCGTACTGACCCGGGAACAACGGTACGAGAGAGATCCTCGCTCTGCTGTTGTTGCTGATATGGCAAAGATAGTTGGCAGTTAACTTCGTGCTGCTCCTGCTCAGCCTGCAAGTGTGGTTTGGTCCAAGGGAGTGTGAGTCACTGCAGCATGGTGAGCCACGTAGAGTCTCTCTTCCTGAGATTCCTCCTGCTCCTTTTTGCCCTTCATTGGCAAGGTTGTTCTTGTGCCCACGTAGACCTACTGGTCTTCCTTGGGCAGCTTTACTGAGGCTAGAAATCACCTGCAGCTGGTAGAAGCATTGGAAATCCATGGGAAATCTTCTCCGATGGAAACAGTCTATGAAAGGTGAAGAATTCCAGGCCTGCAGTGAGTCCTCTTCCCGCTGCTGCTGTTGATTCCTTTGGCTGAGGGGGCAGGTGCCCAGCCTTCTGCAGAGCTGACAGGGTGACAAGTAGTACTTATGGAGTCAGTGACCTAGGCTGATGTCTAACTGCTGATCTGGATTTTTAATGTTGTTTTAAACGATACCTTTACCAGGGTCCAGAACATTCATCAGCCAGGCCTGAGAGGTTTCTGCAGATGAGCAATGATGATTCTGATGCTTATCCAGTAAGTAGATTTATCAAAGACCATGTCTTTTTTTGTTGTTGTTGTTCTCTTCATGTCTCAGATATTTTGGTTTGTAAGAAGCAATCTTTTACTAGGCACAGTGGGTTAACATTTAGCTTCAAGACTTGGCGTAACATTAACTTGACCCCAGTAGTGGAAACAGGCAGTATTGCTTCATTGCAAAGCTGAGGTCATATATAATTAATCTCTGGCAGTGTGATCTTTTTATGGCTGTTCCTCAGGGCCAGTGATTCTGCCTGTTTATATTGCTGTGCATACTACAAATAGGTGTCCCGAGCTAATTTCTGAAGGAGCCAAGTGAGACTATTCCTAGCTTTTGGCACTGGAGCCAAATTGTACTGATGGGAGCATGAAAATAAGCAACCTCTAAATTTGATTCAGCCAAGACCTTTCTACACTTACTGTTCATTTGTATGGATAGAGTACATAGCTCTACAGGCTTCCACTTCCCCACTGGAGATTTCCTAAGAAGCACTGATACATTAATTGAAATGCTCACCAATAAAAAAAACACACACGAAAAACCCCAACCAAACCACCTCCACCCCACCACCACCCCACCACAAGAACACCACAAACCAAATCCAAACCAAACCAAAGAAAAACACACACACACACAAAAAGAAAGAAAAAAGAGAGAAAAAAAAATGGATGTTTCAATTTTGGCCCTGCATTTGTTACCCTTGGGGCAATGATAGTTTCAAAGCCATGTTCCTCAGCATCTGAAAGCGATTTTTGTCAGTGTAGTGGCAGAATAAAGACCTGTCTGACTACATTTAAGTGCTGTCAGTTGCACCTAATAAACAAATCCAAATTTTTATCATAGCAAGCAGGAGCTGAAACCATAGATCAGGAAGTTGTGTAAGATGCTGTACCAGTCTGTAATGAGATTATTGCACCTATAGCTATATATGTGCTTACCTAATATCTATGTACGTAGCTACTGCTAGAAACATGTACTGGTGCTATCTATAATTATAAACCATCTGACTTTTGTGTGTTAAAATACTGTAAGAGGACAGGACACCTAACAAAAAATTCTATCTAGAGAGTTAACTAAACACTGAAAAAATGAATTATAGTTTTAATATTCATTCAGGGGTTGTAATTCTGTCTAAAAAAGGGGTTCTAATTTCTGTCTTCCACCTACTGAAGTCCCAGTCCTCTTCACCCTTCCTTCCCAGACTTTCTAGCATGCTGAAATTAATGAAAGCTTTTTGCATTTATTTGCATGCATTTTTAGGAAGAAGTAGAAACAGAAGAGAATGATTTGTAAGGATGCTTCCCTAGCTAGTAATATAATCTCAGCAGAGATCTGCTCATTTAGGTTTTTGAGAAAGGGAGTTGCTGAGAGCCAGAAATAGAAAGATTTTCAAACCTTTTCTTCTGATCTTTTAGCTGTTTTTCTAACACCTTTAATGTCTCTCTCAGGAGTTCAGTGAGCAGTTTGAAGTTTCCCAGCTGTATGAATGCAACTGGATTGTGGTGAATTGTTCAACTCCAGCCAATTACTTTCATGTCCTCAGAAGACAGATCTTGTTGCCGTTCAGAAAACCGGTAAAGTTACTGTAATGGACTTGATTATTCTAGGTATAGGAACCCTGACATCAGCAGGGGTCTGTGTTGGCGTGTGACATACTGCTGAAACGAACGAGAATTGTTGGTAAAAAAACTTGACTGAACCTGGGTTGAAGTCACTGATTTGTTGGAATGTTCTGCTCTGACCACACCTCTGAAACTTGATTTTCTGCTTTACTTCCTTCTGGCTGTACAGACCCTTAGATGAGCTTGTTAAAACACTATCTAGCTAACAGGTTGCATAATTATAATCTGGATGTCTAATTGCTGGACCTTCAGAAGCCTAAGATAAGACTGTTGGATGTTTCACTAGTTCATAGCCTGTGATTTGATTTTCTTCTCAAAAAGAAGCATATGCAGTAGTTTTTGAGAACCTTTAAAGGGAGTGGATTACCCAAATCATGAATAATTTTGACACTTCCTAGGCTTTCAAAACAGGAAAAAATAATGTACAGGTTTTGCTATTCAGATTAATGCTCAGCTTGTGGGTTTTGTCTGAACAGTGTTACAAACGTAGATAGAGCAGCTCCTGAATGTCGGAAAAATTTCTGTCTTGCAGCTGATTATTTTGACACCCAAATCACTGCTGAGGCATCCAGAAGCAAAATCCAGTTTCGATGAAATGGTGTCTGGTAGGTCATCTTAAAGTATTATGGACAAATAATTATCTATACCAAGTTGCAAGTTGGACTGTGAAGAAGAGAATCTGCTCTGGAGAGTTTGCCTTTTCCTTTGGCGTAATTTCTGTGGAGCTGTTGGGGTGAGATCTATCATGGACTTGTGCTGAAAAGTCTGCTTTCAAGTATGGTTTCTTAATTTTTAACAGGTTGTAACCAACCATTAATCTTAAAGGCAGCAGAAAGTGCATTCCCTTCTTTGCAGGGGGCAATTAGATCCTTCCTCTCATTCTCCTCGTATAAAAACTGAATCGTTCTCTATAGTGCACACACCCTCCCCAGATGCAAGGGATATGTTGTAATCACACTGTGCCCATTTGGAAGCAAGAAGAGCCCACTTCTTCTTACAGCATGCATTTCTGGGACCACCATGTCACACCAGTGATGTAAAGTGAGGTCAGCGAGTTCAGAGCTGTGGGCTGCCACCCTAGCTGCTGTTGGCGTGCCATCAGCACCAAGAGACATGTAGTGCTCCCAGAACAGTGTAACTGCTCAGGTTTTTAATAGCAAGTTACAGTATGTGAACATGCTTGAATATTGCATTATCTCCTTTTTGTAGCTGAGTAAAGCTGGCTTCTCAAGCACAGGCATTTGCTGGGTTTTATTACTGTTTAAAGCTTTGTACAGTGAGTCAGAAATTCTTCTGTAGGGATTGTGATTTGTCACTTTGTCTTTGGAGTCCCCTCTGCTTCAGACTAACAGGAGTGGCTGAACTCCTAATTAACACTGAATTCTGGCATGGATCCTGCTGAAGAGAACAGCAAGTAGAGAAGTATTGCTGACCCTCAGCTAACTCTCTTTGCTCTGCTTTTATTGCAGAGCTGAGAAAGAAAGGAGGACTGACTCCAGCTGACCCAATGAAGAGCAGATTCAGCTTTTTTTTTTTTAATGATGAATTCTGTTGTTTAGTAAGACAGGATGATTCTGACTTAAATCAGTTTCTCTTTTATGTATGTGCTTCTGCTTTTCTCCCCAAGACAAATGGTTCAAAGAGGAGCTCACTCTTCTGGTATGTGGGTGTGGTGGTTCATACTGGGAGGTCATGCTGCTGTCTGCTGTCTTGCAGGTGGTTAATGTGGGAATAGTTCTAATCAATCATATAAGAGAGCATAGAAAAGGATCTTTTAGATCATCAAGTTCCTCTTCCAGCTTCATGTATCCCAAGCAAATTGTTCTCCTGGGAGATGATATCACAGGGAAAAAGATATCTGGTAGTGAGGATGTGCAGCTGAAATTGTATCATCACTTATACATACTGTGTTAATTCTTCCTTTAGCTAATGCCATTTTAGCTGTTGGAGAGAAGTTCATATCACAGAAATACATGGCAGTAAAGTGTGTGCTTGTGTAAATATTGTGGCAGTTGAGAGATCTAGTTGCATTATGTGTGTGCTACTCTTTTATATAAAAAATGTTCTAAAATTTCCTAACCCTATAGTAACATGACACAGTTGAAAGAAGAGAGTATTTCAGGTCATTCTCTGGAAAAAAAAAATGGAAGCAAAGGTGAGCTATCCAATCAGCCTAAAATTAAAGGTGTAATGAACAACACAAAGCTCAAAAATCCACTGTCATTATGTTTCCATCTAAGCATGAAAGAGTGAATTAATGATAGTCTTTTAACTTCTTGAAACTAAACTGCTGAGAGTCACATTAGCAGAATGACTGGCCTGGAAAGTAGGAATAGAGAGGCAGGAGAACCCCATGACCATGGCAACCTGCTGCTTGCTCAGTAAAGGATTGTTTCCTGGGCTCCTTTATTACAATGTAAGTTCCACGGAGGGCACTTGTCTAATCTGTGCTCTTAACTAGGTACCACTTTCCAGCGCGTAATTCCCGAGAGCGGGCCAGCAGTTCGTGCACCACATGAGGTCAAGCGAGTGATTTTCTGCACAGGAAAAGTATACTATGATCTTGTGAAAGAGAGGAAGAATCAAGACCTGGAGAAACAAGTAGCTATAACCAGACTTGAACAGGTGAGCTCTCTAATCCTTAAAAGACAGGGTCCTTGGGGAGACTTGTAGCAAGGGCTTCCCATGCTTTAAAATAGATACCAGTTGCCAGAAAGGATGGTGATAGCATTTTTCTAGCACTTTGCATCTTACAAGACTTGATCTAATCCTTCATGGCCTTGTGGAGAAGGAACACACTGATAGCATACTGGACAATGAGATCCAGAAAGCTTGATGACTTTTCCAGAGCAGTGTAACAATGTGAGCAATGCTACAATGTGATGGCATATTAAATTGGTATAGCCAGTCTGCTAGGTGTAAACGTTGTGGATAGCACCCTTTGCAGCTCTACTGTCATCCACTAGTTAAGGACCAGTGTTGTCACAGCTGCCTCCCTAGCAAAACTGTAGGAATGCGGGAGATCTGGACTGTGACTGACATCTGTTTGTATCAGTGCGACTATAAAACCTGTGTGTATTCACTTCTGACAACATGAAATCAATTAAAGCAATGTCAGTCACTTTAAAGACTATGTAGCAATTAGATTAGGTACTAAATGGTTAACTACAGTGGCTGGCTGTAATACCCCAGGGTTAAAAGGTTTTCCTACCATGGGCTTACACCACGTAAGAGAAAGCTTTGCCAGTTATTATCCTCCTTCCAGATCTCACCATTCCCCTTTGACTTGCTGAAAGAAGAACTTGAGAAATATCCAGGTGCTGATCTAGTCTGGTGTCAGGAGGAACACAAGAACAGTGGATATTATGATTATGTCAAACCTCGTTTCCGCACTATTGTGAACCACACTCGACCTATATGGTATGAGCCTTTAAACAATTGCTCTGTCTGCTGGGCTGATCTGTTCAATTTGGTTGAGTCTTGATGTTTGTTTGATGTTTGGTTTGGGTTTGGGGTTTTTTTTCCTTAAAATTTGTTTGTGATTTGAGGATGTTATTCACGGGAAAACGGGTTCTTTGCAAATCAAAACCTCTGAGTCTGCATTCTTGGGTGAAGGCAGGAAAAAATCTATTTCTCGAGTAGATCATGTGTACCTTGCTCCTCCTTGTAGTTCTAAAAGCAAATCAGTAACATCGAGCTCTGTATTTATTGTCACTTAGCACAGCACCTAGCTCTCCTGGCTTTTTCTCTCTTATTGTCTAACACTCTGTCACTTTTAAGAATTTCACTCCAAATATTAGGTTTCTGGAGGAAACAGTTGTTGTAAGAGCTCAGTCTGGGTACCTTTGTGTTTATTTTTGATGACTGACTCTTGTCTCTACCCATGCAGCTGTCAGAGCAATGAGAGCCTTCATTGCCAAAAGCAAGTTACCTAATTAAGAGACAGTGTAGCTGGTTACCCTGGGAGGGATGGGGGAGAAAACACAGCTTAATATTGACAGGAGGGGGAAGCTAACCAGAAGGTATAGTGCAACTTAGATTGATTTTTATTTAAGAAAGATTGATGATTTAAATGCCCAGCTTTACCAAGCTGACCTGAATGCATTTGTTCTCATGCTTGTTATTGTCAAAATAAGTCTATCTTTCCACCTCATGTATCTTCCCAATTCTTTTTGTCACAAAGGTATGTTGGTCGAGAGCCTGCTGCTGCAGCTGCCACAGGCAACAAGAACACACACCTGGTGTCACTCAGAAGGTTCTTGGATACAGCTTTCAACCTGGAGGCCTTTGAGGGAAAAACATTCTAACTGCAGGGCACCAATCCATCTCTGACAAGTAGTGTCTCAAATAACTGCATCTGAAAGAGAAAAAAAAAGTGGGAAAAATACTGCAAATCATGTATTTTTGGTTTACCATATGAAGAAATCCAGCAGCTCATTTTATTCATCTGCACCTTGCTCCATAGTTTGTAAGGAAAAAAAAAATAATTCCAGCTTACACCTCTTTCTGTCCCTTGTCTGTTTAAATTGGGACCTCTTTGGCACAAGGTGAGTGTCTGATCCAAGGATGCAGTGTCTAGCTCATTGAGGTTCCAATCTCAGCCTGTGGTCACTGTCCAATTACTGCAAGTAAGCAGACAGCTTGATAGTTACACACATCCCCGAGGAAGAAATATTTGGGAGCCACTAAGGAAACAAGATGCATTGTTGCCAGGAAAATGGCTGACTGTTATTTCTAGATATATTGGAGAGGAGCAATGAAACTGGAAAGCAAAAAGTTGATAAATGACTTTGGTAGAGAAGAGTGTTGGCTGTGGTTGTTGGGAGGAGATGGTAAGGGAGGCTGGTGATAGGAGGAAGAGACTGGAAATAGGGAGTCTGATTACAAAGTCGCTATGGGTGATGACAAAAGTGATGTGGATGGGTCATGATGTCAGAAACAAATCAGGAGGGTGATGATGTCAGAAATAAAAGGGACCAAGAAAAGGTTTGGGAGGTTAGTTGAGGAGGGAAGAAATCTACACAAGACCACAGCTAACAGAGCTCAGGTGATCAGCAGGAGAATTCAGCATCAACTGACAATTTCAACATCAAATAAGAGCTGACAGCACCAATTGCTCCCACTCCATGAGCAATCTGTGCAACAGGCAGTGGGTTCTCTGCTTTGTTCGGTGCTAATCCCTGCCTCACTTCTCCTTAGTGATATTAATTCAACTCTGAAGTGGCAGTTCCTGACTTAGTCACCCTTTTTTTATGTTAAGAGGAGGAGGGTGGGCAAGCAACAGTTGCTGATTGACCAAAGGCACACGCTGCAGCTTTATACAAGTAGTAATTGATTATTTTTTCTCATCCCTTGTGTTTACTTGTCAATTAGGCTATCAATTCCCACATACTCCCAGTATGGACATAAAAGTGAACTCCTCAAGAGCTGGCTCTGTGTAAGGCTGCTGATGTACAGCAGGTGCTGGAGGGGAGAGAACAGTGGGGGTTGTTTCCTGGGAGGCACCTGCACAGCGGGGTGGTCTCAGAGTGCCACTGCTTGTGCTGCCTCTGCAGTGCTAGAAGGTAGGTGAGCACTGCTTTCCTCTCCCTAACAGAAGAACCAGTGTTGTCAGGAGTCCTGTTCCCTCTGCCCCAGGACAACTTGGATCTGGGTGAACCTTATGGCTGAAGGTTTCTGAAACTCTAGACTATGTAGTGGCAGGAGATGTCTTCCCTTCTTTCTGCTGGCTGGCAGAGGGTGCTGCTCAATTAACAGAGTGAGTGGTGTAGCAGGACACAGAGGGGTGGCCATGCCTGCGTTCAAGCCTGCACAAGGGCCCCGTGCCCCTGCAGCACCTGGAGGGTTATGCTAGAGCTGCCAAGTGGCCACTTTAATCCATCTTAGCAAATGGCCGAAAAAAAACAGATGAGACTTCACCCCCATCTCTAATTCCATGCCCTGAGTGTGCTTCTGGGACATGCTCGTGTTCTTGGCAGTAAGTTTTACCCTGCTGCTGCTGTACTGGCTGAGACATAATAAGGCTTGACAGTTTATTCCTGATTCAATGAGTAGAGTGATGCTGAAAAGCTTGTCTTGTCAAAATAAAAAGCTGTCTTAAAAACTTCTAGCTATAATCAAGTACTACTTGTCCAAGCAGGTGACCAAAATATATGCCTTATGCTGTCCCTTTATTTGTCCCGGAGACAACACGATGGGGAAAAAAAATAATCCTTGTGAGAGCATAAAATTGATGTGCTAAGGTACTTTCCATGGGATCCAGGCACAAACTTAGTTTAATGTTTGTGAAAGTCAGTAGCATCCTTTTAAATCAGGCTGGTTGCCTTGGGCTTTTTCTCTCTTTGAGACATTGAGGTTAATTCAGTCTTTTGAAACCTAATGAACTTGGAAAGTACTGTAGTTGACGGCAGCAAGTATTGTCCCCTGTCCATTTCTGTAGCTGAAAACATTAAGCTGATAGGCAGTAACCATCATCCAAAGTATTTTAATGCTTTTCTGAATGCTTGTTTCTGTGGCAAGAACTGAGTGTAGATAAATATGGCTGGCACTGTTTATTTTATTCTTGGTTTGCATAAGGCAGGTCAGTGCTGCATGAAATAGGATGAATGCACTTATGCCACAGTATATGCAGAGGTAGAAAACAAAATTAGCATAGAAATGTTAAGTGGTAAATGACAGGTTTCTATTTTCATTGTGTATCATAGATTGTGGTATAGTAGTTGCATAAAAATTCCATCAAAGAATGTGAATAAAAAACAGAGTAAAATAAAAATATTTAAGAATGAAATTTTCTGTTCTGTCTGTTCTTTTTGACAGGTTCTCCTTTGACTGCTGGCATTAGCATCCCATTGCTAAGAGTCCTAGGGCAGCTCATTTTTCCCTTTTCTGTTTGTTTCCTCAGTGGTTTATTTAAATGTAGTGGCAGTGAGGGAGATCGTTTGGACTGGGAAAAAAAAAAAATTAAAAAAAATCATTATTCAAAACCTTTGGGTTAAAAGTAGAAATAGCATTGGGGTTATGTTAGAATATTTTGGTTTATTCTATTCTGATTTTTAGTATGTGAATGCATTTCTGTTTCAAGCAGAATTGTAAAAGTATTGGAGCTAGACTGGAATTATCTTCTCTGACTCCTAAACAGTGGGATTCATTTCTTTTAGACATGTTGGCTCAATATACATTTCGAATGAATTACTTTTCATATTGCCTACACTTTCAGTAGTAAATGTTCAAAAGCTAAGGCATTATAAATTACTGATTCTTATAGCTTATTCTTATTTGCAGAAATCTGCTTTTCAGCAGTGAGACCCCTTGAATGAAAACCTCTTCCAGAGAGTTCTTCAATAGATGGGATCGTTGCCAGCAATGAATGCAAGTTTCTGTAATGGCAGCTTTAAAGCAAGTTAAGAATATCTCTCTGATCTCACAGAAAACAAATAGTTTCTTACAACTAGCTGACAAGTGAAATACTTTTAATGTACTAAATAGCAATCTATCTTTGTAGAGTGTTTGAAAAGGCCTCTTCTGCAAATAGTCTGTGCTGAGATTCAAGTCACAGCTTTGTAACTCAGAAGGAAGAAACAGCAAATGTAAGAATCAGTTGACTTCATTGTATTTGTGGGTGTGACCACCAGGTCAAAAAGACTTGCAAAGACAAACAGCTTCTGTCACAGAATTTTTTGTGTTTCCTTGTAGCTACCTGACAGCAGGGGAGTGCCTGGGGGGAAACCTTTGCTGTGCCCGTGGTACAGTTGCAGTCAGTCTGCTAGAGCAGAGGAGTAGCCTGTTCTCCAAAAGGGAACCATTCTGGTTATTCTAGGAGGTAAAAATTAATGTATGAGATTAGACCAGAAATGGGGGTGTGTGTGCATTGTTTGAACTGAGCAGGTGAAAGTGTGTTTGGGAGTGCTGTTTGTTTCTTTGGGGTTTTGTTGGTTGGGGGGGGGGGGGGGTGGGGGGGTTGGTTGT
>JANIJG010022283.1:0-34102 GCA_024611175.1 Megaceryle torquata | reverse complement strand
TCAGCTTGGTGTCATCAGCAAACTTGCTGACGGTGACTCTGTGCCCTCATCCAGGTCACTGATGAATGTGTTGAACAGAACTGGTCCCAGCACTGACCCCTGTGGGACCCCACTAGTTACAGGCCTCCAGCTAGACTCCATCCCGCTGACCACAGCTCTCTGACTTCTTTCCTTCAGACAGTTCCCAATCCACCTCACTACCCGATCATCCAGACCACACTGCCTCAGTTTAGCCAGAAGGATGCTGCGGGGACAGTGTCAAATGCCTTACTGAGATCAAGATAAAGCACAGCCACTGCTCTACCATCATCTATCCACCCGGTTATGTCCTCATCAAAGGCTATCAGGTTGGTCAAACATGACCTCCCCTTGATAAAACCATGCTGACTGCTCCTGATGACCCCCTTGTCCTTGATATGCCCCAGGATAGCGCCAAGGATAAGTTGCACCGTTACCTTTCCAGGGATGGAGGTGAGGCTGTCCGGTCTATAGTTGCCTGGGTTCTCCTTCTTAACCCTTCTGAAGACTGGAGTGATGTTTGCCCTCCTCCAGTCCCCAGGCACCTCTCCTGTCTGCCATGACTTACTGAAGATGGTGGAGAGTGGCCTGGGAATGACCTGTGCCAGCTCCCTCAGCACCCGTGGGTGCATGCCAGCAGGACCCGGGGACTTATGGATGCCCAGATTACTCAGCTGTTCTCTAACCCAATCCTCATCAACCAGGGAGGACTCCTTAGTCATGCTATCCTCTGCTGCCTCAGATGTCAGGGGCTCCTGAGGACAGTCTCCAGCAGTACAGACAGAGACAAAGAAGGCATTTAGTAACTCTGCCTTCTTTGTGTCCTCTGTCACCAGGGTACCCACCTCCTTCAGCAGAGGGCCTACCTTGCCTCTAACCTCAGCTTTTCCTGTAATATATTTGAAGAAGCCCTTGTTGTTATCCTTGACCTCCCTTGCAAGGTTGAGTTCCAAAGAGGCCTTAGCCTTCCTAGTTGCCTCCCTCCATCCTCTGACAACAGCCCTATACTCCTCCCAGGTGGCCAGCCCCTCCTTCCATCATCTGTAGACTCTCTTCTTCCACTTAAGTTTGCTTAGCAGTTCCTTACTTAGCCATGCAGGTCCCCTGGCCCCCTTTCTTGATTTTCCACTTGCTAGGGTTCACTGATCTTGAGCTTGGAAGAAGAGGTCCTTAAGTGTTAGCCAACTATCATGGGCCCCTCTGCCCTCTAGTACCCTGATACCCTCTCTGTGCTGATGAAAACGCAGACCATTATAGCACACCAAAAAAATTTGCGGATGAGGGTAATTTTGCAGCTAGTACGTAGAATAACTTCAAAATGAAACTTTAAATGGCCAAAGCGATTCAAGATTTCTATTAGCTCTGATCAAAAAGTTTCAGATATTTTCTTTTGCTTCCTTTGGTCATTTAGTAGTTCTGCAAAGTCCAGTTGTGTAGCAATAGGAGTCTTGGTTTGATGAACTCAAAAAATTATTATTGAAAGGGTGGTTTTTTTCATGTTTATGCAGAACAAGGACCGAGCTTAAGTGGGTACATTTTCTTAATGACCAGTGTAAGGTATCAGGAAAGAGCATGCAGACTGAAACAACAATTCAACATACTTGCAAGAAAAAAACATGAATTTTGCCTCTCCTAATTCTTGCTTTAAAAAACCAAAATGTTTGAACCACTTCTGATTGTTAGTTATATCTCAACCTTTATTTCAGCTTGTGCTTTTCTTAATGCCATCATTTCAAATGTAGCCTATTATCCAAAATAAATGAGGAGTGGGGGGAGAGGAAAATTTATTCAGGAAAAGGAATATTTTAGAGTTTTATTAGCTTTGATTGAAAATGTTCCACAAATTTCTTCAAAGTTTTCAATTATTAATAAGTGCACCCAGGCAGTTCCTTTGTGATAGTTAAGTAATGCAGTAATTAATGGCAAATGGAGATCTAATTTATTTAGAGTGAAAACCAGTTGTAGTCATTACTAAAGATGCTGCGTGAAACACTGAGATATCATTTCTGTTGCAGAAAACTTTACTTCCTACTCGGTAGCCCATAGATTCAGTGATACTCTCATAAAGGAGCACAAAAACTTTCTGCCCATGTCATACCCAGCCACCTTCATATTCTCCTGCCCTTCAGGAGGGTGGGTGTGCTCAAACTATCACAAGTGGAGAAGCTCTGTGTAAGAGCTCAATTTGGATTTCGATGGGGTTTCCCAGTAAAGGGGTTTCCAGTAAAGCTCCCATATCTGTAGTAAGTCAATTCCACAGCAGAGGCTGTCAAGTAAATGTGAACCATCACTGTGTGCTAGCCAGGATTTCATAAAGGTAAACTTAATTAGTAAAAAGCAAAACAAATTTGAAGAAAGAGTATGTTTCCCCACATTGGAGGAAAGTGTGTGTTTCCCTAAATGAGTGTCTCCACTGCTGTGGATAAAATAAAACAGTCTAATCTAGAACATGATAAAATGATTACATAATTCCCCACGACTAGAAATAGATGATTAACAAACTGCTCCCAATAGGCTTGTTAAAGATTAAATATTTATTACTATATGTTAATTACAGGATTTAAGCAGTACTTAAGTAATTTAAAGGGATTTGCTTCATCTTACTGTCAAGAATTTTATGTGATTAAATCCTTCTTTATCAGTTGTTCTTTGTTCTAGAGCAGTTTACACAAACATATCCTTAACAGCGTTTGCAGTGTTGATTATGTTGTATAGGATGAATAGAAGACAGATTCCTTCATGAATTCCATGGCCCAAGCAAAATCAAATTCCATCAAAATCAAATTCCATCAGAATTCATGTTTTCACACGTGGACTGGAACAGTAGCTTTTCAAGTCTAGAAAAATCTTGTAGTAAAGTTGTATGTTACTTGTGGGATAGTCTCTGACACTAACAATCAATTCTGAAGAAGCCTGCATATGCTTTTTTGAGGATTGCAATAGATAAATACATACTTACCATGCAAGTCTTCTTCCTTCCCCTGAACAGCTTAAGAAAGCAAAAGAACCACAAACATTTTGCATCTTTACATCTTAAATGCCATTTTGTGCTAGCATATTTTGCACAAAATTACTTTGAGGAAAATTTATCAGTTTAATCAGAACCTCTAACCATTGTTGACAAAACCCTGTCAACTTAGAGCTGATGAAAAGCTGAAGCTTTTTGTTGCTTGGGGACTCTTCAACAACCTACTGCCTATTCAGAAGGAAAGATAAACAGAAATAAAGCAACTTAATCTCCGGTGATTCTAAACGGTTTCTAGTTACACTCTTAGATAATTAACTTCTCCTGTGATGTGCTCGTTTAATAGATACCTGGTCGTATGTGACCATGTTTATTTAATGTGCTGTGTAATATTTATACCACAATACACCCTTCTCATTATAAACCAGACATTCTTCAATTTATTTACACCCATTCTGAAGCTCTTGCTTAGATAAAACTCTACAGGCTTCAGGAAAATATATCTGAGTATGCATGCCAGTAAATGAATGCCTACAAATAGCTTCTGCAGGGACTGTCACCAAAAGAAAAGATATTTCCTTCTCTTCAGCATCACTGTTCTGGTATTTATGGGCATTAAAATATTAGGGACATGCTACATGAAGTGTGATTTCTTTTTCTTTTTTTTTATTCCTTTTGGTTGGTTGGTTGGTTTTTCCTTAGGCCTTTACCACAGCTTAGGCCTTTACCACAGCTTAGGCCTTTATCGCAGGCCTTTATCACAGCTTAGGCCTTTATCACAGCTCTCAAGCTCCTCATTAGACTTATCTGTAAAACTGTTTTTCATAGTGACCACTCACAAGCTCAATAGTTATGCAAAACTTTGTAACTTTATGGTACCCATCTCTGTAACAAAGCCCAAGTGGAAGTAAACAGAGATCTCTGTAGCATAGTCTTTTCCCCAGAATTAATTCCCAAGCCTATGACAAAGACCTGTGATGTTTCTGGTTGTACTTCATATGACTTTGGTGGATGCCTTCCTGGGTACATTTAGATATACACATGTATGTGAGCAAATATTTGTGTGTCTGAATGATGCTTATGTATGGGTGCAGAAGAATGCTCTTTTTTTAAACCAACACCCTACAATTTCCAATTCTGATCAATTTTGTAGCAAGTAAACGGCCACATTTCAAATTCATCGTAAATTAATAATGCATCTTGTCTCTCACTTGAATGAGCCTCTATTGGGTTAGGAGTCTTATAAATATGTGCCTTGACAGGGCAGAAGAATCCAGCACATATTCTCTTTGGCTGTTTTTCACTCATAACATGTGTGAGCTTCAATAGGGAATGTTAATATTTTAAAGAAAAATACCTTAAAAGAAGCAAAATAGATCTGGGCAGTTTAAAGCAACTGTTAAAAATAGAATTATCACTTTGTTCCTTCTGTTTAAAACAAAAACTATAAAAAATTTAGGAATAGAATTTCCTGGAACAAAGCACTACCTGTGGAGTGCTGTACAGCCAGTTGCAGAGCAAGTTTTACTGAAGAACTGGAAAATGTTTCGGGAACACAAGATCTCTGTGTCTCAAAGCTCATCTATTTCAGATGAAGGAGATGGAGAAGTGTTTTACTACAGGCTGCAAAGTGAATCTGTCACAGGCTTTCTTTTAGCTTGTAAAAATGATGCATGGAAGTTCTCAGTGCTGCCACGTTTGATATCATAGCATTGGCCAATACACAAAATGAACAGGAAGGAAATTGAACCTTGTGTAGCATTGCTGATATATATTTTTTTAATTAAAAAAAAATCCAATTATTAAAATAATTTCACTTTGTTCCTCTAATGAAGTTCTCTTTTCTGAGAACTGTCATGATGTCAGCTGTATGTTGCTTTATTTTTCCAAGTACACAATCAGAAGTGCAGCCGTGGGAAGCTGATGATTACCATCATACAGTCCCTTTAAAACAAGTAAAACATGTCTGATACTGAATCGTATCTTTTCAACTCTTCTTGAGTAATTGTATGAAGTGATTTCCTTCCCGTGCACCACTTCCATCTCCACAAGAGCTCCTAGGCCTTTGCAAGTTTGTTTTTGATCAGGCTGGCCACCATGAAAATGCACACCTCTCCCAGTGATAGCTGTGCCACTTTTGTCTTAGGCTTCTGAGAATAAGCTACTTCATAGAATCATAGAATGGTAGGGGTTGTAAGGGACCTAGAAAGATCATCCAGTCCAACCCCCCTGCCGGAGCAGGATCACCTAGAGCAGGTCACACAGGAACACTTGTCCAGGTGGGTTTGGAATGTCTCCAGAGAAGGAGACTCCACAACCCCCCTCAGCAGCCTGTTCCACGCTCTGTCACCCTCATTGTGAAAAAGTTTTTCCTTATGTTTACCCTAAACCTCTTGTGTTCCAACTTACTCCCATTGCCTCTTGTCCTGACATTGGATGAGATTGAGAAGAGCCTGGCTCCATCCTCCTGACACTCACCCTTGACATATTTATAGACATTACTGAGGTCCCCCCTCAGTCTCCTCCCAGCTAAAGAGACCCAGCTCTCTCAGCCTCTCCTCATAAGGGAGCTGCTCCACTCCCTTAATAATCATGGTGGCCCTGCACTGGACTCTCTCCAGTAGCTCTCTGTCCTTGAACATGAAATGGCTGCTGTCTGTAGTATGACAATGTATCAGATAAATACCTACTGCTCTTCTAAGGGGAAATGTCTTGTTGCAGTGTATGGCTTGTGCTGCAGCCACCGGGAGTGACGGCCAAGAGCAACATCTTTCTGTTTGCTGACAATGTAAAGAGCATGTCAGTTGCGTGTTGGATATAATGCCAGCCTGCTCCCTTCAAAATGTGCTCCTCATATGAGGAAGAAACTTCATCTCTAATATTGTGTGAAACAACACCAAAAAAGTACCTAAATTAGGAGCCCAGAGATTCTACATTTCTATACTTCATAGAGATCTGAATTGCTCTGTGGAGATGCCTCTCTCCATCAGCTACAGAGGTAGTCTAGGGCAAGCCAGCTCATCAACTTAAGTGCTTCAATAAAGTGTCTGCAATTAAATGTGACAAACTGGGTCTTTGGAGGTGCATTCGGCATGGGGGAGTGGACTGGGTGCCACACAATCGTGCTGCTGGGCAGCCCGTGGTTGGTGCAGTTGTTTTTATAATTTTCTAATGTATCAAGTGTTGTTAATTTATTTCTCGATAGCTACTGATTTTTTATTTTCCTTCCCCTTTTGAAGAAATTACTGGAAAAATTGACAGATTTTTTTGAGCCATTTGCACAACATAAGGAAACGCACATGATAGAGCTTAATCATGTTAGAAGGGATTGTTACTCTAGAAGGCAAACTATTTTAGTTGTATTGTGTTATTGTGCCATTAGTACCGTTTGACTGCCAACTGTGCAGCAGCGGGGCTCCAATCAACAGGACCCTTTGTGTGTTTTCCACCGCAAATAGGGCCAAGGATAGGAGGGAGAGAGGCTCTTAGTGGTACATTTTTTTTCCAGTGATTAATAATACTTGAGATCCATTTCAGCGATCAGAAATGTGTCTTAATGAGACAATTAGTCAAACCATAAAAGCTGCACAGCAATTTAGTTGGTGTTACTACTGGAATAATTTGCTGCTGCTCTTTTCTTCCTCCAGATTTGACTTTTTCACAATAGTCAGATGAAAGTCACTGTAGAGAGGACTTGTAGTTTAGGTTTGGTTTTCAAATGGCCATGATTATCTGAGGGGCAGATAATACTCTTAAAAATGAGCGAGACTTTGAGGAAAAAAAAAAAAAAGTGGTTATTTCACATACAAAAAAAGAAATTATATGTCTTTGTCCGGGTGGCTACTACAGTGCCTTCAAATATCCAGCTGCCTGCTAGTGCCATGGTAACTATTCACAGGCAGTGTTTGAGGGCTGGCTACCAAACTGAAAGGGCTACTTCAAATTTGTATTTGAAGTATTTCCTATATTTCCCTTCTGTACCAAAAGCACAATAATGGGCCCTGAGATCTCTCCATGCATTCTAGCTGGCTGTGTTTAAAATGTCTGATGAAGCTAATTTTTTATCTCCTGGGGAGATACCTCACTGTCATATTAAAAATCTTTTCTCATCTGTCACTGGTCTCTCACAATTTGGTGATAATAGTCCTCTAAAGCAAAGTCAAAGCAGCTGTTCTCAACCCAAACTTGGCTTGAAGTTTGCCACTTCTCTTTTCACACCCGAAGCCTTTTGTTCCTCAAGGCTTCTTTGTACCTATTCCGGCTAAGCATGTTGATCTATTAAGGCTCAGTATCTCCCTACAAAACTGCTGTCATTCTAACCTGGCGTTATGTCAGAAATACCCTCAGAGTGGTGTTCAGAGAGCACTGAACACAGCAAAACTAGAACTTATTTTAAAAAATAAACTAGTCACACTGTTGACTTCATCTGCCTGGAGCATTTCCATTGATGTTTGTGGCATTCCATGCTCAAGGGGTCTGGGGAGTGTAGTCTTCTATTTTTGGAAGTAAATTCTACCCAGAACTAACATTTAAACTAACTTAGTCTAATCAATTGGCATTTACCTTAGAAGCCAATAAGCAATTTGCTGCCAGAGCAGAAAGTCATTGGTTGGTGTCCCACTGACAAAGGCAGTAGGGTGGGGTTTTTAAAGCCCCTCCCTGGGCTGGGGGCTGGGTTGTGGTGCCTGTTCAGTAGTTTCAGGGTCACGGTCACAGTCACAGTGAGGTGTGAGCTAACTAGCTGCTGACTGGGGTGGAACTAGAGTGGGACAGATGCTGAAACCCATCTGCTCTCTGTGTGAATATCTGCTGCAGAATGTGCCGTTGTGATCTCTGCCAAGCTTAATTGCATTGATCTTCTCAACGCCGTCCAGTCTGAATTTTCTCACTTTCTGATCTTGTTACATCAGAGTTGTAGAAAGCCCAAATGTTTCAGCATTCTAAAGGGACAATGCACTTTCTGCTTTGCTTGACTTTGTGATTGTTTTTTGTCCCTAAAGAATATTGGTTTAATGCCTCTGTCACCTATAGGTCATTGGAAAGACACCGTACTTGGAGGTAGCAACAGCGTTGTTTTGACGACACTTTTGTGTTGGATCAGTATCACTGTAAATGTGGTTTGGTTATTTCTAAGTGCTGCAATCTCCCTGCAGCTTACAGCTGATAGAAGGTACTGAGTGGCAGGATTTCTGTCTTTTGTTTTATGCTGGGCAGCCTGTCTCTCCTGCAGCTGCAGTAGAAACTGCAGCTTTGCTGCCCAGCACTCTGGAGCTTCAGTAAATGCTGCGATTTCTCCGTTCACCTTTGTTAGGATGTGAAGACTAACCCCTGTTTGCTTTCCTAACAAATTATTGGCCAAACTGAAAATTACTGAGGGTACCAGCATTCTGATGTGCGATTATTTGCAAATTGCTGAATTTACCTGAGTCATAAGCTTTTTAAAAATGAAGTTGAGGTTGAGAGTATATGTTGACAAATGAGGAGCAAAAAAGCTCTTTATACTCTAGTTATTGGGGGAAGAGGTGGGGAGAGGGAATAGAGAGGAAAAGGCAGCATTACTCTTAAGATACCGTGAAGATCAGCACTGCATTTGCTTGGTTTCCTGTGAACTCTAATTTTTAGCACTTATGAGGGCAAGGAGCAAAAAAGAGTGTTAATGTGGTTAAGTGCTGTACAAAACTCCCCACAAATCCTATCGGCTTTAATCTCTGGCTTCACTATTATTGCATTAATGGATCTCCTTTGAATCAAGCCTCCACCCTCTGACATTTTTAGTTCTAGCAGTAAAAGGCAAAAAATTCATTATGTACTTGTATTTGCTATTAACTGGAGCAGCAACTGTAAGAAATGCCATGTATTTATTCCTAAGTACCATGGAATAAGACTAAATTCAAAAGAAATCTCCAATAAGTGTTAAGATATATAGAACAGCTGGAACATTAAGTGAACCTTGATAACCCAGTTGTTCATTGATGCATAATTCATTGTGCTTCTCCCGAAAGAGTGATTCCTCAGGATGTTAAAGACTTGAGATTTTGTGACGCTGAGAATGAAAGCAGGAGGGACAAAAATCCTCTCTCAAACTATGTGTTTGTGTAGTTGAATCAGGTGGGTTTATGGTGCTTCTGCCTGGGATCCTATAGATTTCTTTTTTTCTTTCTGTTTTTTTTTTTGTTGTTGTTGTTTTATTTTGGGTTTGGGTTTTTTGTGTGTGTGTGTGTGGGGGGGTTTGTTTGTTTTGTTTGTTTTGTTTTGTTTTGTTTTTAATCAATTTTATTTTATTGATTTGTTTTATGAGGCAAAAGCAGATTCCTGTATCACCATTCAGTGTCTCAGCTTTCTGGGTTTGTATCAGCTACACATTCAAGCTGAGACAGTGTCCTGACCAATACCCATCAGTTATTTTGGCAGATAGAAGCACCACTTCCTCTATCCTGGGTCCACTGTAGCTGTAGAGCTTGTGTTTCTCAAACATTGTGACACTTGTGACAGCTGTTTGAAGCATTTGAATTCCACTTACTGAAAAGTACAGCAAATGGCTGTAGAAGGTTCATAAGGCACCACGCTTTCAGCTTCTGCTGCTCTTTTGTCATCCTCATCAGACAGCTCTCCCTGCTTCCTAGGAAGCATTAATGGCAATCTCTGACAATGAATTCCCATTTTTAATCCGGGGGAGAGAGGTGACATCTCTATACTGTTGGCTCTAAATTAAAAAAAACCCAACCCTCACTAGTTTCTGTGGGCTGAGGCCTGGTCTCTCTGGGTCCATGTCGGGAATGTTGCAACAATCTAGGAACCCCAGTAAGAGAACTGGACGAGTTGCCGGAGACTCTAATTGCATTAACTCATGCTTTTCATAAGCTTCCAGTGTCAACCAAATAGCGATTTGCCTCATATTGAGTTTATCTTTTGTCTGTCTGTGTGATCTAAAGCCTTTATAATCACAAAATATTAGTCATTTGAATACTTTAGATCACGTGCATACAATTTATCTTGCAACCTTAGATTAATTTTGCGAGGCAGAATTTCTTTATTATGTATCTTATAGTTGGAAAGCATTATATCAGAGGAAAAGAGCTGCTTGTTCCTTAATAAATGGCAAATAAACTGTATCAACCCTTAATAATGGATGAAGCAGGAAAAAAATAGCTGCACCTTCTGTGAGATACATGTACCAGCAACTTTAGATACAGGTAGTCCACCTCCGAGCACTGGCTCACTCCCTGGGCGCTGCTGGACCCACAAGGAAGCCCATTCAGGCCTTGCAAGCGAAGCTCCGAGCCTGGCCCGGTCCTGGCCTGGGGCCCGGTGCGGGGGGACCTCAGCTCCCGGCCACGGCCCTGCTGCCCCGAGCCGGGACGTCAGTTCCCGGCAACTGCCCTTGAGCTGGGAGCAGCAAAAGTTGACTTTGTACTCCCTACAAATTTTCATCTTTTGAGTCATGAGGTTATTCCAGTCTGTGTTTTCAGTGGGGCTGGTGTAATTGGAAAGGAAAAATCATACACACGCTGTAACACAGGCTTATTTTAGCAAACTTAAAATCTGGGATTGTTTGCGCTTTCCGAGGCGGGTTTAAGGACCCGCTATTTTCTTTGTCACACACAACGCAGCTGCCAGGGCCGACCTTTATAGCTTGCGAGTAGCGCAGCCCCAAGACCCTTCAGCACAGCGCGGCCGCACAGAGCCCGCAGGAGAAGGAGCCTGTCGCGCAACGCCCTGCCCGCCGTTCCGCCCGGGGAAAGGCAGAGGGCGGCTCCGCCCGCAGAGCAGCCAGGACCGTCCTCGGACGGTCACGCTGCACGGTTCGGGCCCGAGGCGGGGCGGGACTGGGCCGGACGGGGCCCGCCCCACACAGCAGCGCGCCCGCTGCCGTGGCTCTCGCGCCGCGGCCGTTAGGAGCCGTTGGCGGTGCCGCCCCACCCGTCTCCCCTCCCGTGAGGGGATCAGGCGGGCGCGCGGGCGGGGACAGAGGGCTGCCCGGCACAGAAAGGCGACAGGAAGCTTTCCTGCGGTAATTTTTATTTGCGGTGACGAACTCCGGCCTTAAATAAACTGAATCCGTGGTACCAACGTACGCTTCAGGTCGTATATATTAATATAGGCAGATAAATAGATTTCAAGAGAGCACAAAACATAACAGAAGCCGAATGTGCTATAAATACACATTTACATTTGTCGTAAATCTCTACTATATTATAAAAATAACAGTATCACTAAAATATTTTTATCTTCTGCAACTCTTGGACCAGACAAAGTTCAGCTATGTTGTCACAACCATGCTGCATTACGGATCACACGGGGGCTTTGACAGCGCTCAGAGGTGGGGAGGTCAGGTTCTTATACCCTCAAACCATCACGGTTTTGAAGTCTTTCACTTTTGTTCATTGCCAATATAGAAGATCATGAAAAGCAGCTTTTAAATGTCTACGTCCTGGTACTGTGTGTATGTGGGTGTAACACCTATGAAGAGAACAAAACAGTTACCTCCTCAAAATGCTCTTGCAGGGGGGTTTGTATGTTCCAGATCCTACCAAGAGGTCTCATTAAAAGGTCTCATTGCCACTTGTTACATTAATGTAATTATACAGCTCTGTCAATCAAGATTTTCTCCCTTTTTACAATGAACTATCTGTTCTATAGTTTTCTGGTTAGAAACATTTTAAAAGTTTCCCATTTGATTTCCTTAAGTACATGTGTATTTTTAAACTCCAGGAGAGAGCTTCATTGGTATAATACAAATAATTTTATCTAGGTACCTAATAAAACTAGCTATTTCCTGAAATGCTTTGGAGATGCAGCTGCAGCATGGGATCATACCACACAGCTGTAGGGGATTCTGGTATCTGAGAAGAAGCACAGTCCTTTGAGAAGTTTGCAATGCCCTCTGCTGTGACTTTTATCCATCTGGCATTTAATCAGGGCTCTCCAATTTAAACATACCCGAAGGGAGTCTGAACTTTCTTAAATAGAGTCGGGTAGTTTGCAGATACTGCTTTAGGAGGAGTAATGGCTAAGGTTAAGCATCTAGGCAAATGCCTTCCTCTGGAGACTGACTTAACTGAAGTTGCTTGTTGCAGGTATTCAGACTGAATGCTATAAACCAGACCAGTAAGTAGCTGAGATACAAGTATGGAATAGGTAGCTAAATAAATAGGAACTATGGGGGGTCACTGGTCCCTGAGTAAAAATTTAGTGTCGGTATTTTCCAGTGTTGCAGAATTGTTAATGGTAGAGGGCAAGTAAGGGGCTCTTAGTGCTAAGTTGGCACAACATTTCAGGTGTGGTTGTAGCTTCTGCCTGAATAGTCAGTGACTGTGTTGAGTACAATGTCTGAGCTACTGTTAAAAACCCAGACAAATAAAATGGAAACACAGCTAATACCTGCAAATAAATATCAGTACCTATGGAACTAGGAATAGAAAATAAAATTGTATATTTAATTCGAAGCAAAGAATAAGAAAACAGCAAAAGTAATAAAGCAAATAAATAATCAAATCACTGTTATCAGCATTTTTTATACATTTAAAATATGTTTATAATTTTGAGCATACCCTTCTATGAAAAAAATGTCAAGATTCTAATGTGATGTTTATGTTAAAAGTGCAGAGTACCTTTGTCATGACATGAGACAGAACAAAGCAAAATTACTGAGGATGTCTCAAAGTAATTTTCATGCTTATAGGAACAATTTAAAGTCATGCTTTGAGGAGTATATTTATTAAGTGAACATTTGGTTTGACTAATAGTTTCCTTGATATTTTTTTTTTAATTTTTAATTTTTTTTTACTTTTGAATTTTGAGGCAGGCAAATATATTTGCCATAATATTATTTATATAATTCAAAAATAGATTTCATCTTTGGTTTGAACCACAGCTCATGAAATAATGAAACATACATATTTTTTAAATGAATGTATCATTGTAAATCATCGTAGCTGATTTGCTCCAACAAATTGGCTGGTTTCACTTGATTATGAATCCCACTGTGCTTTCATACATGGGGTTGTGGGTAGCCTTTATCCAGCAGACAGAGAAATTGCATGTATGCATCTCCAAAGAGGCAGTACAACAAGCATAAACATATATGATCTACTGAAACTGTAGAGTTCTTAGAAACATATCTGCACTTCTAGTTTATTGTAATAAACCTTTCATCCTGCTTTTAGGCTTGAGCATGCTTAAGCCTGGGATTGTTCAGTCTACAAAGGAAGAAAAAAACATCTCCACTTCTCCACGGGCGTGTAAGATGTCCCTGGCCAGACTTTGGAGTGTGCTCCAGATTGCTGAGCAAAGAATCTACGCAGGAGTAGGTAAGTAAGTGTCTTTAGTTAGTAAGTTGTATCCTAACCATGATGACTGAACACCTCCAAGCAAGGCAATGTACTTCAGCTTGAGAGAAAGTAACTACAAATATGAGTCCTTGGAAAGATTTGTAGGGAATGAAAGAGACAGTGAGAAAACCCTCAGGATAACATGCACAGAAGAATGGGAATTACCAGATACTATATTATTTTCCTGATTGAATTTACTGTATATTGCAAAATAGGATACCCTACATCTACTATTAAAATACAGAAAATAGAAATACCTCCCAAGAGGGATGATGTAAAGCTGATATGAGTACCAGTACTCTTAACTGGTATTTATAGCTCTAGCTTGGAGACTTCCTTATATTGCAAGTTTGCCTCTTTGTTCTAGTTATTTATTGCTCTTCGATTTTGCGTGGTTGCATACACTCTCCTGGTAGTCACAGTGACTAAATTCATTCCTGTGCAAACAAAAAAGGTCTTAAGAAGGGTTGAAATGCACTTAGGCTTTGTGCTTTGCCTCTTGTCAGACTGGATTTTGCTCAGTGATAGGAAGAAATGATGAAGTCAATTCGTTATGGACAAACTTTTCCCTGTTCCCTATGATGGATCTTATCTCCAATATGCTGCTTTCAGAATAGGACTGTGCTTGAGGCCAGTGCAAACCAGAATGAAGGCTAAATTATTTCTGCAGCATTTTTGAATTGGGGTAATGTGTGAACATTTGTGTAATCTTCTTAAACACTCTTTGTGGCAATACACAGTGGCCAATCATTAAAATAATCTGTCTTTCTTGTGTTAAATAGTATGGTGGTATTAAATACTTTTCATGTGAGTTTTCAAGATTTAATGGCATCAGCCTATTATTTACAACATTACTCTCAACATTCCTGACAGGGGAAATATATATATATTAATCTCTTTTTTTCCTTTTCTTTTCCTTTTTACATGCAAATCTTGCAGGAATAGACATAAATATTTTAGAACGACTTGCGGGGGATATTAATTAATTGCTGTGCCTTAGTATTTAATTTGTCATCTACAAATTTACTCAAATTTTAGGGCATAAAATGGCATGACTTAATGATGGTCAGAAATGGTAGTACAACACATACTCATATTACTTCCTCCTGCATTTCAACCAGTGAGACCAAACCTTTTTTGCTTACTACTTGCAAGTAATGGTAGATTTAGTGCATACGAGGTTTTAAATGTTGGCAACAATGTAAAAAAAATGACATATTGGTTCTATACTAATATATAACTAGTACTACCTTGCCTTTGAACAACTATGTCATTGTTTCTTCATAAAGTGGATTCAGGAGAGTAATTCCCACAGCCTCTTAGAGTTTGCAGTCACTCTGCAGCTGTGTGGCTGCTTCTTGTTTAGCAGGTGGCTTTGCCATAGTAGAATTGCATTTCAAGTACAGCTCTCTCATTTCCAGGAGACTTTCTTCCATAGCTTTTGCAAACATGCCTGAGGAGGTTTCTTTACAGTCTTTAAAGCTTGAGATGCAGAACAATATATGCTCTGGCTGAGGGTTGTAACACGCCCCGTAACCATTGGGCACCACAGGCCCATAGCAGCAGAACATTTCCATAGTAGTTGGAACCTGTTTGCAGGGAAATAGTCAAGAGTGATCTCTGATTAATCAGGGTTCCTGAAATCAGCTAGGTAGGAATGAGGAAAAAGATAAACAAATGCTAAAAATGTTGGAAATGTGATGAATCCCCTTTGTAGAAGATTGCTTCCTTCAGAAGTCCGGCCCTGGACCTGACACTGGGAAGGTAAAAGCTGATCTCTGTATAGAATTTTGCTGCTCTGTTTGTTTGCCATCATTTGAAAACCAGCATTGGTTGAAGTGGATATAAGGCATTTCTTTGCTCACTTTACACAGACCTTTAACAGCTATGAGCTTTTTACTGATAGAGAATTTTTAAGGCTGTATATAATCCTGAAATGTAAAATTATGATACGTAGAACTTATCTAAGGCTTTTAATTTCTTAAGGTTATGTTAAACTTGCAATGTGAAGACTAATCAATTACAGGAAGCAGTATTGTTAATTTCTAACCCATTTATAATTGGATGCTGTATAAAAACATAATTAAATGCACCGAGGTGCTATATTTCTATTACACCTCAGTTTAATCACTACATAATACAGGAGTGAAACACTTTCTCCTGCAGAAAATAAAAGAGGTGTTAGAAATCTCAATGTTTCAGACTTTGTGTATATGGACCTTCACAAATGACATTTGGCTTTCTAATGGTGTAGAACAAGCCATTAGTCCTGCTAATAGAGCCATAGAATTGTCAGATAAATTTGCTGTGCAACAGCCGAAGGCCATAAAGCTATTCAGAAGAACTCTTTGCTCATGGATAGTTTCTTGGAGAATTTATGTAGTAGTATGTTGGTTGCATTCACTCATGTCTGAAAGCCTACAAACATAATGACAAGATCAAATTACTTATTAAGGTTTTATGCTGTAGCATGAAGTTATAAGTCTCTTTTGTTGCATAGTTCCAATCGGTGTAGTTGGGTTTGTGTTTCAGTAAATGAATTCCTACATAGATTTCTCCTTTCATTAGGACTGCCACTACATGCAGGGAAACATTTAATTTTCAGGCTGTATGCTATAAAGATATTTCCTTATTCAGAACATTAAGTGTAGGAAGTGTTGATTCTTAGAGTATCTTAGCGTGGTTGCAAATAACTGGAAATCTATAAATGTCTAAAATGTCAGTAAATCCAAGATGCATGTCTGCACAGGTTGCAGTCTTACACTGAATAACTGAAGGGTCTTGAAGATTCCAAACATAGCTACTTTTAAGACTAAAATTGTCTCCTGGCTCTTGGCCTTTGTTTCTCCGAGTGGCAGCCTGTCTGGGTTGTGGCTGTACTGCCACTGGAGTAAAGAATTCCCACTAGAGCTGTCACCTTAGGGGAAGAAGGGGAATAAAGGGAACAGGAAGATACATAGCTTGTAAAGTGAGAAAACACCGAACCCTCATACAAATTTTAGTGAGTTTGTTTGTGTGCATTTCCAGAATTTCTGGGAAGGGCTTTGGGATGTTGCAAGGAAAGTTGTAACTTCAGTCAGTATTTACCATTCTGATTTTGCAGAATGACCCAAAACTGGGTTAAATATCTGGAGAATTTTGCAGACTTGTGACAGGTTGGGGTTTTTTTGGGGTGGGTGGGGTGACATTGCTCTCACTGGGAGCTACAAGGTCTGGCAGAACACAAATGAATTAGTCTTTGCTTAGCAATACCAGCAAACAGAATAAACTCACCTGGCTGGTCGAGAGGATAAATCGATTGCTTGTCAGATATGTCTCATCTGTAAATATCTCTGGCAGTTCCTTCAAGTGTTCCCGTGCCACCTCTCTGAGCCCTAGCAGGTGATTGTCTATTGCCATTCCAGTAATAGCCTGTGTACAACATAAGACACCAGCATTTAACTGAGGATGAAGACATTTTCTTGCCTGGTTTTTGGTCAGACTTGATGAACTTGGTTTGAGCGATGTAATGCCTGTACTGTTCAGATCTTGCTCTGAGTCTGTGCTTTGTTGATGATCAGCAACTAGAAATTCCTATGGTGTTCTGAAGGTGTAAAAATTAGGAAGGAGATGGCCTTGATATGTATTATGTGCTGATGTTATCTGGTGTTCTTGGTCTTCATCATCTCTCAGAGCTGAATTTCATGGGCTAGGCTTCCAAAGCTGCCGTGGGGAGCATATGGGACACCAGAAACCTTTAACTGTGTTTCAGAAATTCCTGTGTGTCAACTGGATTATATTTCAAGAGAGGAGGCCCCAAAACACCTCCATATTGAAATAAATTAATCTTTCACTGACTTGCTGCCTGCATCTCACTCTGGCAGGTAAAGCATGTGTCATTCCATAGAACTAGCATCCAAAGATCGGGTAGGTACCTGCAACAGATTTAATGGTGGTCACAGGATAAAGAGTAGATTTGCCAGTGCTCTATCACAGATCTACTAGCATATCCCACCACTTGAGAAGACTGGGGTAAGGGACACAGATGCCTTCTCAGTTTAATTCACTGCTCAAATATCCCAGTTCCCTCCCCACTATGCTGGCTTCATTGTAGAACTGGATTGTCTCAGGGGCATCAATTGCTTGGGCAGACAGGATAGTTAAAGAGTTTTGTTTCTTTAGGAAAACAAATCAAAATTTGTTCCAACCAGGCAGGAATTGCCTCAGATTAGAACGTGCATTTTCACATCCTTCAGTTTAGTTTTATTCTAGCTGGTGAGAGCATTGATTATGAGCACTCAGCTGTAGTTCAACCCCAATAACAGCTGAAGTCATGTAGGAAGGGAATGCTGAAGAAGGAACATTGTACTACACTGAGAGCAGAACGGATATCTCCGTGGCACAGGCCCCTTGGAATGAGGCAAACAAACAACCTCAGAAAAGGCAGGGTTTAAAAAAAGAGCAAAAGCTGTTTAAGAGGAGAATTAAAAAAAAAAGGGGGGGGGGAGGGGGCAAAAAAAAAAGATTAAGTTTGCTTTTCCTCTTAAGAGGATAATTGTTTTAACCACTAATAACCTGAAGCAGGGGGTCCAAGAGTGCATAATCTTGTTTGGCTTGTTAAGAAGTAGGCAGCCATTGGTAAAGGGGCTTATTTGTCCATCAGCCCAGATGGAGCAAGGATGCTTGCAAAAAGGTAGCGTACATCAGAGCAGCATTTACATTGTTTTTCCCACAGAGGGGAAACTGACTTGATAATCGAAGGAAATATTTTGCTATCACACAAGATTTATAAGGCTGTTAGCAATGACATTTTTGCAACATAGATCAATGTCATGTCTGAAGAGAGGCCGAGACAGGCTAACGAAATAAACTGTGAGTCAATGCGTAGGAAAAAACTGTGCCAAATTGAATTTTAGAGCTCCACATTTAAGATAGCAATGCCTAGTAAACCCTAACAAGGGGAAATAAAATCATTAAATTGCTTTTTTGTTTAACGAAGTAGATTTTGGTTTTTGTTTTTCTTAGAAGCTATTGCATTTCAGTCTGTTGCACACAATTTAGTCAGACCATGTAAGTCATGCCTGTAGTTTAAAGGTACAACAATTATATTCTGCTATTCTAAGAAAGGGGACCTTGTTGAGTAGAAATACCTGGAGATGTTTTTACATTTAAAGACAAATTAATTTTTTATCATGATTTTTTTTTTTTTTTTTTTTTTTTCATGAGCTATACTGGAGGCTTCATTTGATAACAGTTTCTGGAACAGAAGTGACTCAGAGGGGGCATTTTATGGATCCCCCTTCCTTTGCTTTCTTGCCCCTTCCTTTGCTTTCTTGCCCCTTCCTTTGCTTTCTTAAAGCAATGCTGTACAGAAATGCCATTGGTTGTGACCTAGCAGACCTACAGTACATTGTGTTCATTTTGAAGTTACTGTGAGATGGTTCAGGTGAGACAGTTGCCCTGACGTAAGACTTGTCTCTGCTTTAGAGATGACTTGGAGTCTCAGCTTCTAAGATGTGGGTTCCTAGCACAAGGCTTGAAATACAAACCTCTTTTTCTTCCCTGCTTCATTTGTTTCACAGTCTTAGGAACAAATCCTGCCTGAAAGCAACACTTCACCTCTCCAGTGCTCTGATTATACCTTTGAAACCACCACTGGAAATGAATGATTTCTTGAATATCATGAATATTTAAACAGTAATCAGTAATGTAGGTTTGCTAGACAATGGTCTGAGCCAATGCCATAGGTAGTGAATTCACTTAACACAGCTGGTTATTAACATTTATTAATTTCATGAATGCTTTGACTAGGTTGTTTGTAGAGTAAGTCTGTACTTTGTCTTGGCACAGTGGGATGTAGAGCATGACCCCGGCTGAATTTTCTCATTTTTAATCAACAGAAAATGAGTTGTATTTGATACTATACTGATTTTTTTCACTGGACGGCATGTCTTCCTTTTACTAGACACTGCATTCAGCTCTTTAAAAAGAGAACCGACTCTAATCATTCCCTTATTGTTAATGACCTTTATTAGAAAATGCACTTTGGAATACCAGAATACACTTTCTAGAATACCAGACAGGAACCTCTCTTCTTTAGGGCAAAGAAACGTAAGAAAACACATAAATGGTTAATTGGGGGGGACCACAACTTCTTGATGTATTACTGTTGTCTTGATCTTATCTATAATGTTATAGCTTATGGGTCTAAATACCTGTAAATCTGGGGGATCTGAACTTTGCAGCTGGAGTTTTATTTCTCATGCATGTTACACAGCAGCTAAGTTGGCTGCTTTTAAGCCTTGCTTACTTCTCATCCTAATAAAGCTCTCACCTGTCCACTTGCCATACCCCATTAGAATATCCAATTGCCACTTTTCTTGTCTATCTTCATGAGTCACATTTCACGTTGATCTCTGAGTGTACAGGCTTATTTCATCTGGCTACTGTTCTCCCTTGCAAACATTTCAATATAAAAAAAAAAAAAAAAGTTATCCCTTAAATTTTGATTGGAAACTCTTTAAGGTGGAGGCCATTTTTTAACTGTTAATTTCTACCACAGCGAGCTTAGTGGGATTCTAATTTGTGGCTGGGACTCCTAACTGTGACACAGATACAAATCACAAATGTTTCACATTTACGCACATTCCTCTGACTGTGTTGAATACAGTGTGTCATTTTCCATGACAGCTCTAGATAAGCCAGCTAATGCCCAAGAGTGATGGTCTTGGCAGTGATGCCTAATGCAGAATTTTGTTAACTTTCTTTCCAGGAAGTATTTTTTTAGGGTGATGTTTGTTGACTATGGCTATTTGGAGGGTATTTGCGTCATTAGAAATTTTTGTCAGTCTGACATAGCAGGTACTTTCCTATTTAGAGATGCTTAGTGCTCAAATAGTTAATGATTGCATCTCTGTACTTTTCTTGAGCAAACTCACTAGTCCTTATTCAGACAAAGCAGTGTATTACTTACCAGAATAGCATAATTAGTCTGAGCTGCAATTGCATCCTTAAGTCTCTGCATCTTCTCAGAATCCTGTTGGGGGAATCAAAATGTATCTGTTATTGAATAAACTCTCGAAGAAATAGCATGTTCCATCAGTTAACCAGCAACCAAAGAGCAAGCACTCAAATGTCCTTTGCTCCTGGCTCAGGTATAAGTACTCTTTAGAAATGAAAAGCTATAGGGATTCAGTGTCCCAGTCAGCAATGGTGCCTGGTTGTGCAAAGGTTGAACAAGTTTACTGGTGGTGGTTTGTTTGAAGTCAAGGAAAGACTTGCAGTTGCTTTCATGGATTTTGTCCATAGGTTTTGGGGGTGTAGATTATTACTAATTGGACTGGTGTCTTTGCAGTAGTGAAAATAATTGCCTAGTGTAATTTGGTGTTTTTGAAACAGCTAGGCATTGTATCTTCTCTTGAATGGTTTATTTAGACAACGACAGTGATGTTAATGAAAGCCATTACTGGTATTTTACTGGTCAGGCAAAAATTACTCCCTTGTGTGAAAGGACATCTAGAATTTTCCAAGGCTGCTCTACCATCCACAAATGCCTCACATTTCAGATAACAAGCTAGTAAATTTTGACTCCTGTCAAATGGCAGCCTTTTTTATTAAGGGAATGATCCTAAGAAGTGCTGCCCTGCTGTACATCACGCCTGACACTGCAACTTTGGGACACCCTGAAACAGACAGAAATTACTGAGTCTCCAGATAAACATGGACGATGGATGATCTTTTGAACAAAGAATTCATTTTAGAATCAATTCAAGGCCACCATCAGGGACCTTCAAAAGTACAGCGTCTGATATTTTTTCATAGGTCTACAGCTAGGCCTTAGTTCCCTTATACAGATTAAACTGCAAAATGCAGTCTTTAAATCTGATTAATTTACAGCTATTCAAGCAATCTCTGCAGTGTCAGTTGCTGCTTCTTTTATAGCAAGTGTCAAATGCCTGAGATATTTCTCCTGCTAGAGAATCAATCTGACTCAATCAGTCTTTGGTGACCGTTCAAACTATCATTCAAAGATCATTTTTATTAGCATCAGGTAGAAAATTGGGTTTTATTTGATTTGGATTAATGGCTAATAACAAACAATATTTTGGGGAGTTCAAGTGATACATCTCTTTGTCCTAAAAATAGAATTAACCCCTTCACATCCTGAGGCAATCTGTTCCAAAATCAGAGTTAAATGAACTGTGGTTCTAATGATTCTGTGATAATAATATATATTGTTTTGAACTGAAAGATAAACATCAAAAAAAAGACTTCTAAAAGTTTCTGGGAAAGAACACTCACAGATGGGTTTAAATGCCCTTTGCATCTCTCAGTGGACAAGAAGCCAGGCAAACCATCAGCGGATTTGTTTGTGCATTGTGACTGCAGGTTTTTCAGAGGGAATGAAATAATTATTCTCCCTGTTCAGTACTGCCAAGGCATGCAATATAAAGATTTGGGGGCTGAGACTGAGCTCACGCTGGACATGCTCGTGTGAAGCAGTACAGTTCAGGATTCTGTGAAAGGTGGGAGCATTCTCAGATTTGTGTGGTAAAACAGGGAGAAATGCTGAAGCTTTGGAAGAGCTGCAGAAGCCTATAAGCGTTGGAATAAGGAAGGTAGGAAGACTGTGTTGCAGGGAACAAGAAGGATCTGGCAAAACAACGTGCTGAGAGCAGGCTGGCTCCTAGGAGGGCAGTCAGCCTGCAGCAGTGTGTGTTGGGGCTGGGGTGTGTATGCTAAGAAGCTAGGTGTGGAGGGGAAGGCATGCACAGATGACAGCAGCTTCTAATGAAATACTATTTAAGAACCCTGGTGTCGGACAGGACACTGGTAGCAAATAACAACAGCATCTTTTCATCTACTGTATGGTTGTCACTATTAAGTGTAATAGTATGGCCATAATCTTCCTTGAATTATCCACTCAGTGTAGGGAATTACTTCAGGTTTCCTTCGAGTTATCATTTTAACATTGAACTTACTCGAGTCTCATTTGTCATAAGCTGAGTTCTGGGCATGGTAACCTGAAGGAGATTGAAGATGCAGTGGAGGAACAGAGCATCTCTCTGGGTAAATTTTCCTCAACCCCTGGGATATTAGAGCTTGATTTACAATATCTCATGAATCTACAGCCAAGCAATACTTCTAGCAATGCTATGCTAGATTCTAAAGAACAGCCATGTGGGCTGATGCCACTGGAGTGGTCTTACTGTGCAAAATAATCCATGCTGTGGCAGCCTTTTGCATCTAAACAGCCACCTGGAAATTCCCTGTACAGCAGCGAAGTGCAGTGGGTGGAAGCAGCACACAGACATTGAGGGAGG
Source organism: Megaceryle torquata (assembly GCA_024611175.1). Taxonomy (NCBI): domain Eukaryota; kingdom Metazoa; phylum Chordata; class Aves; order Coraciiformes; family Cerylidae; genus Megaceryle; species Megaceryle torquata. Next base: position 11,486 of record JANIJG010022283.1, on the reverse strand, counting down.
CTCTCCAGGGATGGCGAGCGGGACAGTGCACAAAGCTGTTTCTGCAGCTCTAGTCTCAGCTCTCAGCTGTACATCTTTGCATCCCCATCTACTATGTACAGTACTCGTGCTTCTGGCAAACAGATGGTGGTGTCACAAAGCAAGGCAGTTTAATTTTTGGCTTTGCAGGATGATGTCAGGACAGAGAGTTTTATTAGCTTGATGAAGTTTTTTCATCATGAAGCTTCAGCCCCTTTGAGGATTCTATAAAACTAACTCTAATTAGTAGAAACATACCTTTAAAACCAAAAAGATCATCCAGAACACATCCACTTTATCCAGAAATCAAAGCATGTGAATTATATCACTTCACACACTGCAATCTGCAGCAGAGCTATCTACTGCAGGGGACCTGCCAGGCAATTCCCCTGGTGTGCCAACAGATCCTTAACTTTGCCTGTTCAGCTCAGGATCTCTCTAAGGGAGCAGAATTTGAATCTGATGACAGATCATTCACAAGACAATATTAAGTCTAAAATCAGATGTGTTCTTTCTTAAAAATGTCACGTTTAGGCACCTTCGAATCTTCTGGATGCTTTGATAAGGTAACATTTATATTTAGGTAAGTTGTTGGTTTGCACAAAAAGTAAAGTTATGTAAGGCTTGCTACCCTGCCCTATGCCTTTATGTTCTCAGTTAACAGTTTAAAAGTGAGAGCTTTGGGATCATAAATGCATTATTTGTTTAGTGCTTTGCCAGAGAAGGCAGAGGAAGCCTGACCAACATACCGATAGAGCTGTCTTGTCATCAGTCATTGCTTTTACAAAAGCAAATGCTTCTGAGGTAGCAGATCTGATATTGTCGACTCTGCCTTCATCAAAGCGGCGTAAGGAAGCACTTTCATAGGTAGGGACAAGTCTCCTGTGGCATCTGAGAGAATGAAAGAAGAAAAACAAAGAATTCTTATTTTCAAGGAGTCATAAAGACTAAAAGAAATATAGGCTTGGTATATTTTATTGTTACAGCCATGATTTTATGTTTTTTTTTGCATAGTATTCATATTAATGTTGATAGAATCCTGTAAGAAACTTTAAAAAGATGGATGCTCACTCCTTTCTAATAAGAGGATCTGCATACAGCTGTATACATTTTAGTTATGCATTGCCAGTAAAAAATTACTTGCTGTGTAAAAACAAGGCTAGTAAAACTAAAACGTACTGAAAGATCTCAAGGAATGTTTTATTTGTACTGCATCATAAAATAATTGTGTAATTAATCATTTCCTTATTGGCTTGAAATATGTTTTATTTAAAACAAGAAAAAAAAAAGTACTCTGTGTGTGAATGAAAGATAGAAAACTAAAAGGGGAAAAGAGTGCTATTTGAGACTGAGCTGGAATGCAAACTCACATAGCAAATAGAACAGCATGTGAAGACCTTTTTTTTTTTTTTTTTTTTAATTTGGATCCAGGTATATAGCTACTGTTCCTCACTTCAGGAGACCTACTGTGCCTTCAGTCAGAGCGAGTGTTTCAGAACATAACTGTCCCCCGAGGTGTTTGTTGCATTTATAACATGGATTTATATCACGGCTGGGATCCGAATGAAAGTCTTGGACCAGGTCATTGTTGGAGTTTGGTTAACAGACTATGCAAAATAGAGGTTTAGCAGATGTTAATGGAGTACCCAGAATGTGTTAGGCATCTCTGCTTTTGACTAGGTAAAGATCAGTTCAGGATTTAATTTGACATGATCAAAAATTATTCATGGAATAGGCTGTTCTGCAGGAAACCATGCAACTGATCTCTAGCCTGGAGCGTTAGCTGTTCTGACAGCACAGAAAGGCACTTTTAACTTTGGAAATGGAAATTGGAGGATATTATCAAATCTTGGGATGCCCGTGAGGAAGGAAGCAGCAGTAGTTACTATCCCATGTAGGAACTCTGATCTGATCTGCTGCTGTAGTTTATTCCCTGTGAATGCTTTTCAGCCTGCAGTGCAAGGGGTGAGTGAACCTGTGGTGAGCTGTGTTACTGCCATGTTTCCTCCCAAGCTACCTGCAGTGGCAAGAGAGTGTTTCTGCCCCAAGGGCTTGGACCCTCTAGCTGTTGCCTCTGCTGTGAGTGGCAGGGTTGTCTGCCACTCCCTGCCACGTCCCCTTACCCTCTTCTCTATGCCAAGTGCAGGGACAGCTGTGGCCAGGGTATTGACTGGGAATGGCACGTATGGGACACAGAGATGGGAAAGGAAAGAAAGGAGAGGGAAAGATTGCAAAGGAAAGGAGTAGTCTGTCTCAGAACTGGGTGACAATTTTTATCTTATCTGACCTACAGTCATGAGGCAAGATCACTCATTGCCACGTGGGAGGTCTTTATTTGGGTGCTGAGGGATAAATGGAGTCTATAAAAACCAAACTGTGAATCCCCTCTTGTTCCTATGACTTGAATCAACCTTACCTGTAAAATGCCAGCTGAAGTGCTACTTGAATGTAGGCATCTGGGCTAATCTTTTGTTTCTTAATAAATTCCTTTCCATAGTTCTCAAACTTGTAGGCAATAAAGTCCAGATTTATTACTACCCTGGAAGAAAAGGAGAGGTGGTTACTGTGGGGAGAGATGCAAGAATCTCATCTTCCATTTCTGTTTGCAAATAAAACACAGAGATCATTTCCTGCCCTCTTGGAGGTGAGTGGGCTCCTGCTCTGCAGCCTTCAGTAACTTGTTCCTAGTCAGTAACTTTTATTCATAGGGGTTCTAGCCTGGGCTTGTTGTCTGCAGCTTTAAAAGAAACTGTGCCATTCAGGTCATTCTGTTCACCTGAGTAAAACACCTTCTTTAAAAAAACCCAAACCCTTGTGTGTTCACTCCTGAAGCCTAATCCAGGGCCTCCTTTGTTCTTGACAAATTTCTGTGAGAATTACTCATGTTCAAAACAGGTGGATTTAAAATCTTATGAAGGCTGTAACCTCCTTGCAAGTTTCAATTTAGAGGACTGCTACCTTTATTTGAAAACAAAAAGGAATTAGTCTGCATCCTGAATTTTAAAAGCATTTCTCGTATGCTTCTAGCCACGTAGAGGTCTCATCTAGTGCAATCACACTGGACGTGCTTACGCACTATCATGCAGCCAGTTTGTTAATTCTCTACAGAGACATCACAGGCCTGACTGCTGAGATGAAATAACGTGGAGAAAAAAAAAATTCTCTCATTGCTATCCCCACCCTCAAAGATCATGCAAATCTTGCAGAGTCTGGAAACAGTCAGAAGAACTAAATTTTGTAGGAGCAACATGGATGTAAACAAATCACGTTCCTGAATTCAAATTATTTATTCAAACCAATTGTATTTTACTGTCCCATATATATGTACCCATTGCTCTGGCTTTGGCTTTAGTCAAGTCAAACCCATAAAATGCATCCATAAAAACAGAGGACCTGCACTATTTGCATCCTGTGCAAATAGGACTCAACTGTTTTTCCAGTGGTCTTTAGCTTTCCTAATATTTACATGGCAGGCAAACAATGGTAGTGCAATTCCTGAATACAGTGAAGTAGGTCCAGCCCATAAGGGTGCTGTCCTGCCAGGAGGTGATAGACATGGCATGTCCAAGTGGAGAAGATGAATAGGATCAGGAGGGCAGCGATAGTCCTCTCACAGGAAACTCATGTCTGCACACAATGTGCTGGGTAGTTCCCAGCTTGCAGTCATTGCTGAGAAAAATGAAGCATCTGTTCTACCTTTGGAGTTTTTCTGCTGATGATGCCAAATGTGCCTGAATTTCAGGGGAACATTTCCATCTTAGTCTCCGTGGAGCAGGAAGCTCACTCACTGAATCAGCTCGGACTAATTTCTTGGAGCTTTCTTTCCTGTTAGTATGTTAGAGAAAAGTCATTGAGGTTACAAAAATAATCTATTTATTAAACACGGCTTTTTTTTGACAGGTAGATTATTGGTATCCAACAGTTGTGTGGGTCATGGTGGCCCTGTGCACCAGGGGCAATTTGCCACTGGCAGAGGCTTCCTGGGGGCCAGAGTGGCTACAATAGCTGTACTGAAAAGGGACTCACATGTGCTTGAGCAAGTGTTCAGTGCACTGCACCAGTACGATGCCATCGAAAGCAGAATGTTCACACACGGTACCGCAGACTCCATCTCTTCCTACCACAAACTAAGTAAGGAAAAGAAAAAGTGCAAGATACACAGTGAATAAATCATGTTCTGGGTAAGTTACCTGTGATAGCAACATTACAAAAGATCTTGTTCTCTGTGGTTTTCTTATTGTTTACATCAGGAACTTCCTTAGCTTACAGACCAGTGGGTAGCTTTCAGATTTATCGTGGGAGAATTTCTTGCCCTGTGAATGGTGTTGCACTGGATCCAGTTCATGCTGCTATTTTGGACTGAGCCCTGTGAGAATGTAAAGTTTAGCATTTCTCATTGGAGGACGTAAATTTGATTTAGCCTCTGCTTTATGGTAGAGAAAACATGTTGCTGGAAAGACAGGCCAGGGTTCTCCCTCCACATCTGGGGGTAATGCAACTTCTCTATATGGGAAGTCTTGTAGGATCCCAGTTTGTTAGAAATATTGCATTAAATGAGCAAGTTCATCCTTATTTGTCAGCTTTCTCATAGCTTGCTTTACTATCCTGCTGCTTCTTTACTTTTCTGTCTTCTTCCCTGATTTCACTGCATACACTGGTGACACTTAACCTGCTGCACTGTAGTTCTGTGATACCCCCATGCAGTCGGTTACTTCTGCATCTTAAACAAAAGCAGATGTCTAGGACCAAATTGCAGCTTGTCTCACATGTTTTTTGTCCTTTCTCTGAACTTTTACCTCCACTTCTTTTCAAGTGTCTTTGGACTTCTCCCACTCAGCTCACTCTGCACATTTGTATCACACATGTATCCTGCCTCCCTGCTTCCCGTGAGGTTTTCAGAGCATGTGATGCAAAAAGGTTACCTGAATATTTTCTGATGCCTTACTGCAAAGTTGAAGAATAATATGGAAAGGAAGAACGAGTCATACTGTGAGAATGGCTTCCTAGATAATCTGCATTTGCAGGAAAGAAAATGGGATCTTTTTTCCTTTAAAATTTATCTTTGCCTTTAACTACGTCTGGCCTGAATACATCTGGACAGGTGAAGTTCTCCCATGTGCTGTGCAAATTTATTTGTTTTCTGATAGTAAACAAACTAATCTGCTTCAAACCTCTCAACGAGTGACCCTGCAAATAACAGAGGATTCTAACTAAATACAAATGATTTGTTCTTTTAAAAACACAGTGCTGGAGTCTGATAACAACGTCATTTGTAGGGGCATAGATCAGGAAAGGCGACTGAAGTGTATTTGCACTGAGGTAAGTCAGTGCAAGTGAAATAAGTTTAGTGGTTTCTCTTCTCATGTTGCTGTTCTTGGGTATGGTGAGAACATCAGGCATTGTGAAAGCAATGTATCAGTCAGGGTTGGGGGTTTTTTTGGTTTTGTTTTTTAGTTTTTCATGAGGTGTCAACACTGTTGACAGTTGGAGGTTAATATAGTGCTTCACTCTGGGTCCACTGCAAAATGTGAGAGTAATAGTGTGATGCTTTCAAATATGACAATCAAAGCATGATTGGGAATAGAGCTGGAGAGATCAACACTTCCAGGAAAGTCTCAACAAGGATGTCATTAAATCAGTAAACAGTCTAAGTGAGAAGTTAATAGCAAATTAAACACATGCTAAATTATTAGCAATAGTATTTCTTGGCTATCAGAAAAATGTTTGAGAAGAGAAAGTTGAGCTTTTTTTGATTTCATTCTGGGATGCTAGTCCAGCATTTTTACTTCATTTGATTGAGTGTATCAACTGTGTACTGGTTTGGCTGGTTTGTTTTGTTTTGTTTTTTATCAGATTATCTACCTACCTGTATATTTGTGTATCTGTCTATCTCCTCAAGTGCAAAGAGCAACTTCAGGGAAGGTGAAAGCATACCTGTGTTGGAGAAGCCCTGCCCCCCTGCCTGCAAGGCAGTCAGTCTGCTTCTCCTGCCCGGCCCGGAACAGCACTGCTCACACTAACCCTGACTCGGCAGATGCTGACACGACCTTCCCCTCTTTCTCCCTCTGGATTTGAAGTGGTCCCTACCACAAGAGCAACTGGAGTCCTTTGCCATAGGAGAGTAATATCCTAGTACAGTAGGGTTTTTACCTGCATAGGTTTGTCATACCAACGATTGGCCCCATTTTGATGGTAGCCTCCCCCATGTAGCAGTTGCAGGGCCATGTTTGTATCATTGAGTTCCACCCCGCTTGGACTGTCCAGGCACACCAGGCATATGCACCGTTCAATCATGTCGAGAGAGTCACGGTTAGTAGAGTCTGGGGATAGAAGAGTGAAATGCTCACATTCTCTTACCTGTAGCACAGAACTGGCTGGGGAACCCTGTAGCCTAGGAGAGTACTCAAAGGTTTGACTGTGACTCTGCAACAAGCTGATGCCTGCAGAGCTCTCTCAACAGCAGAACATCTCAGTGCAAGGAAATGTTACACCAAGGCATTCATTCATGTATTAACTTTTGCAATATCTCTGTGTATCTTTCATATGATTCAATAATATCCACTTTCTTTTTCTGCCTTTCATTTCCCAAAGCAATTATATTACAAAATAAATCTATTTTGCTCTTAAAGCCAGCAATGCTTACTTATTTTATATATAACAGCTACAGAGAGGACAGCTGAAAAATAGAGAATTTCAGAGCTCGTGCTATTGCTGCAGTGCTGCAGTATTCTGCTCTGGAACAGCTGGGCCTATACTGGTTTGTCCCATTAAAACCCATTTCTGGACAAGGAACAGCAAGGGCCATGATAGTTTTGCATTTTACTGAAGTCCTCTCTCCTGTCCCCTTTCTTGTACTTCAGAGAAATTAGCCCTGGACTGGGTATATTGTCTACATCACATGGGGAAACGTCTGTGGATGAGATTGTAAGGTTTGGGTTTTGGATAGGGGATTGCTAAAACCATGGGTTGCCACATTCCATTTCCCTCCTATCACTAGTGTTCCAATCAACAAAATATGCTTTCTCTGTCTCTCTCTTTTCCTTATCCTGTCACTCTTGCTTCTATAGGTGGACCATATGGGCTATTTTTACATTATCCTCAGCACTCTCCTCCTTATTTATAGTGTATTTATGTGTTGGGTCTTTTTTTTTTCCTCAGTTTATTTAACTCAGAAATATTATGAAGGTAAAGGTTTGTTTGCTTCTGAGGGCCAGTTTGAGGTATAGGAAATATTTAGTTGTGAGCTCAATACAACTCTCAATTGAAAGGATGAAAGTGTGGAACCTGTAATAAGAACGTGTTTTACTCAGAAGCATATAGCATAATTAACTGCTGTTAAATGGTTGGTACCAAAGTCAAAGGAAATAGGGCTTTCAAACATCAACTTAAAATTCCTTCCATTCTTAAATCAGTTTTCATCTGCTGGTTTTGGTGATATGGTAAAAATGTTTTAGTTTCAGAACGTTAACTAGAGATATGAATTCAGATTGATCAAAACATCTTACAAGTCTGTGCTAAGTTCAGTAAATCTGTGCTCAATTCAGGATACGATTTTAGCTGAAAGAAGGGAAAAATATTTTAAATTAAACAATACTGATTCGCATTTGATATATGGAAACATTTCAAAATGTGCATGTTTTTTATGCCTTCACATATGGACAGTAGCTTGATCCTCCAAAAGAACAGCATTTTTCAAAGTAAGAAAAAATGTACCTTCCCAAAAGGAGTAACACAGGTTAATGAGAAGCTAGAAAAAAACCCCATCCAGATGCTTGTTATCATCCAGGTGCATTCTCCAGATGCTGTTCAGTAAAAAAAGAGCACAAATATGCAAGACATGAAAAAGGTTTCAGGAGAAGTAGAAGCAAGTGATAGTAGTGGCTGAGAAGGAAGAGGGGAAGCTGTGTTCTCTTGCAGATTATGGTAAGGTGCTGTCTATTGCTGTCTGGATGCCCCTCTGAGGAAGCGTTGGCAGCCAGGGGCCTGAGTGACAGGGGTGGCCAGCCTGACTTCTTGCAAGCTCTGTCAGGACCTGGTGGGATGCATAATATGTTGTCTTCCCTTGCCCACAAAAGCCCAGTCCTAGGGAAGGCACCTGCCATTCCTCCCAGCTCCTGCAAAGACTTGAGCCAGGAGACAGTAACTTGCAGGGCATGTTGATAGGTTGAGCTTTCTGCCAGTGATCTGTGCTGCCTTACAACATGTGAAACACTGATGTCCCTATGAACTGTCTTCAAAAGCATTCAGAAGCATTATAAAGGAGAAGACATGTCCCTGTCCTCTTGGCTGTAAAGCTCTTCTAGTATCTGATGCTTGCAGGAGTGCCCATAATTGTGGTCTGGGTCCATCAATGCAAAGGCTGAAAAGATCCTTGCGGGTGGAAGTTGGCCTATATACATCTGCTGCTGGTGATTGTGGACAGGCATCTTCAAGGATAGTGATTTACAAACTGCTTGCAGCTTGCTCAGCATTCTGCATTACACTGTCTGATAGGTTTATATATATTTAATTGTGGCTGCTGCCCACGTATCTTTGATGGATACAAAGCCCTTATTCTGACATACGTCATCGGGGTATCTTGAATCTAGGTATCAGAGTGAATAAAATTAAGCTCTGCTAGAAATAGAAAGTAGGGAAAAGATGCCATTACAGAAAGAAACAGATATGCCCAGAGAGCTGGTCAAACACTCTAAAAAATTATCATGTGAAGCAGGCAATGAACTGTGCAAGAGCTCATGAACCATGGCTTGGGATGGAAAACAAAGAGTTCCAGAAAAGACTGAAACAGAGCAGAAGCATGAGAACAAACCTAAATCCCTGCAAGACATTTCTTGTCCTTCTTCCTTTCTAATGCACACAATTGCGTTGAATTGGCCAGTCAGCTTGTGGTTAGTTGGGTTTTTTTTTTTTGGTTTGTTTGTCAAAGATGAATATGAGAAGACAGTTCTGAATCAAATTCAGATATAGTATGCATGGCACAGCAGCCCCTACAGCAGTAAAAATTCACTTCCTGTACTTAGGAGACTTAGAGACTTCTGCATGTAGTTAAAATACTGAATGTGTTTATAAGTCAGTGATGGCTGGCTGTCTTACACTGACACTTTCTCAAACAGAAGACCTATAGACCTATCCTCTACTTGCAGGTCTATGCAGGCCCATACATATATATTTCCTTCATAACCTCTAGCAAAGCACTATATGGGTCTTCTCTGTCCCAAAGCATCTTCTTTCCCTACCCAGTGCAGAACAGTTGTGGAGTGACCCCTTCTGCCTCACACTGCTTCACTAGAGGCTTTTCTCTTCCTCTGTTAGTTGTTGTTGCATGAACATTTCACCACAGATAAGAACGAAAAAAAGGGTTGTTAATAATCAAATATCCATGTATTATACTTTATAGAGGAGCTGTGCTAATATGAGTGGTCTAGGATGGGATTCCTGCTCAGAGAACATTCACATCACAGTGCTGTGATATTTGCTAGTGCAGAATCTGTTTCTTTCTGTTTGTTTGTCTGTTTTCATCTGCATATCTGAGTTTGTTTGCTTCCTCATTAAAATTAATATTTGGGCAAATGTCAGGCAATCCTGTGGTTGATGGTTCTGCTACTTTTTGTTGATTTGTCTTTTTTTGTTGTTTTCTCTAGGATGATGTAGCTTTACAAGGGAATTTAGCTGCAGGTTTCAAGGTATTCACAGCTTTACTTAAAAGTGTGGCAGAAAAATAAATAGTTAGGTGTTTATTTCAGTTTTTATTAAAATAAGGAATATTTTTTTTTTTCCTTCTGATTTAAAAAGAAAAGATGGGAAGGGGAAAAGATGAGACTGGTACCATGTAATAATGCTGTAATAGTGGCCAGGACTCCGTGTGTGGGTATTTACCTGTATAAAGTTATTATAAGCACAGATAAACTTGAACAAGAAAAGAAAAGATCTTCCTTGGGATGGTAAACATATTTTGAGACTATTGCCAACTCTTGTATATTTCTGGACATTGGTAAACCAGCAATATTTTCTGTAGTGTTGCCATGGAAGGAGTGAGCATGTGGCTGTGTGGTGCTTAGTTGCCAGCTGGGGTCAAACCATAATAAGGGGATAAAGAGATAAGTTAACTTTTTTTTTTTTTTCCCATGAGGGAAAAGTGAATACTTAAGTCATCTACATGGCAAAAAGATGACGTCTACGTCAAATTAGCTTCAGAGTAGAACACGTGTGTGAAGTGATCGAGGTGACTAATCCCACCTTTTATTTTAATTTGTTTCAAAGTCAAGCATTTGAGTCCAGAATTTCACACAGTTAAAAGCTGCCTGTTGGAAGAAAGAGATAGAGAACTATCCTCAGATAATAATTGGTGTGACCTTTTCCTAGACACTTAAGATTTGGATGAATCAGCCCTGGTACTTTCTGGTTCCCTCCATTGACACAGCTAGATTCAGGATGCTTAACTTGTAGATGCCTTTTTTAGATGTAATGAAAAATGTCTAACAGTTGCCAAAAACTAAGAGGATATATCATTCAAACCAGATACAAAACAGATGTGAAGAAAGAGACAAGTCACAAAATCTGATGCAATGTAATTTATGTGATGAAAAACAGAGAATGGAGTGAGAGCTATTTACGTGGCATAACAAACATACCCTGCCAAAGTGTCAAACCATAGCTGCTGCTTCCCTGGTAACAGACATCTGAACACCTATAGGTATTGAGTTTCCTCCTGCTAGAAAAATTCAGCACTGAGGTTGCACATTCAGTCCTATATTTGCTGTAATGTTCACTCTCAGCAAAGACAGACAATGATGGTGAGGAGGAAGATGATGAAGAGGAGAAAGCTGGGATTGCTGCTGCTAACCTTTCATAAGGATCGTCCTGGCCTCTGCCCACTCTGTTCTTCCATCTGTTGTCAGCAGGCCAATTGGAGGCAGCATTTCCTCTTCATTCTCTGCCATTTTGGCTATCTTTCGTAACTGAGTGAAAAGATCTCCCTCACTGAGACGACGGAAATTAATGACAACATCCAAAACAAAAAACTGCAAAAAAAATCACACAAGTCAGAAGAACAGTCACAGATGCGTTGCACCCTTACTGGTCTGACATTTGCCTGGGCAGGTGTTGACACACTGAGATCCTGCCTGGAGAACCAGGCCTGCAGGCAATGGAGCACAAAACCACTGGGGATTGGCCCAGGGCTCACTCCTCCTGTGTTTTTACACCAGGGTAATGCTAGTTGTTATAAGGCACTTACACTGTCTGTTGAGCTCAAATAGAACATACATTATTTGAATAAGCTTAAAAACAACTGAAGAGAGAAAAATCAGGAAGTATATAAATAATTTCTACAGTTTTGGTTTTTTGTTTTTTTTTTATATATAACATAGAGAGTCTAGAGAACTTCCTATTCCCACCTGGATCTGTTCCTGTGTGACCTGCTCTAGGTGATCCTGCTCTGGCAGGGGGGTTGGACTCGATGATCTTTC
>JANIJG010022282.1:21650-38222 GCA_024611175.1 Megaceryle torquata | reverse complement strand
GTTTTTTTTGTTTTGGGTTGTTTTTGTTTTTTTTGTGGTTTTTTTTTTTTTTTTTTTTTTTTTGGGGGGGGGGGGGGGGGGTTGAGCTACTGGTGTGTCTCCTTAAAGAAGCTTTTAAAATATCCTCCACCTTCAAGTGGACTCACCTCTGGTCAAGGCCAAGCCAGTCAGCACCTCTGAGATAACATTTAAGAGGGGAAAACTGTTGGGTAACCTCCTTTGTTTTCTGAGCATTTTTGTTTTGGAAAGGAGTGGGACCTGAGAGTGACAACAATGTGGATGCCTAGGTCAGTGAGGAAGGAGGGGAGGAGGCACGCTGGAGCAGCCATTCCCTTTTGTCCCATGGTGATATGGCAGGCAGAGTCCTTGCAGTCCTTGTCATTTTGTCATAAACATATATACGAGGAATGAAAAACATGCATTTTTAAAGGTAACAATTACACATGACAGTTGCTGTATATGAAAAAAAGATAAGTAACTAATTAATCCTTTATTTAAAAAAGAAAACAACATCTACAGTTTACATTTAGTCAGACCTGAGCAGAAAAAAAAGCCCCACTAATCTTAGCTATTTCACCTAGTTTTAATTTTGAAAGGATAGTGGTGACAATGATTATAGTTTATAAATATGAACTGAAGTCCCTGAACTTATTATGCTGCTGGCTTATGACCTTTCTGGATTCTTAAAAGATTTTCCAAACCCTCAATTTAATCAGAATAGAAATTGCTTTATTCACCAGGTCAGTATCAGTAAATATGATTCCACTGTCTTTGTAGGTTTCATGGCCAGTAGACACATTTTTAAAGAAAGTGTAGTTACATGTTTAAAACATAATGCAGCAATATAATAGCAAAGGGAATGTGGTAAAACTACAAGCTTTGACACTTTACCTGAAATCTTCAGTCTGAATTATCTCCATTCTGGGGCTTCCATGAAAGCAAAACCCCTTTGTGTAGCTGGTAACTGTATTTCTAATTTCTTTCTTAAAAAAAAAAAAAATCACAGAGTTGTTCAGGTTGGAAGGGACCTCAGGAGCTCACCTAGTTCAGCCCCGCTGCTGAAGTAAGGTTACCAAAAGCCGGTTGCCCAGGATCATTTCTAGATGGCTTTTGAATATCTCCAAGGTTGATACTCCACAGCTTCTCTGGGAAACCCATTCCAATGTCGAATCAACCTTTCAATAAAACCAAGCTTTCTTTTGTTTAAATGGAATTCCCTGCATTTTGGTTTATGGCCGTTGTCTCTTACCATGTTACTGGGTACCACTGATAAGTCTCTATATTCTTTACTCTCTCCTTCTCTTTGTTCTTGTTTTTGAAAATGTATGTTAGATTAAAATCTATGTATCAGAATAGGTTCTCAGACCATCAATAGTTCATACATTAGATACTGTTAAACCTCATTACATAATTATTTTTTCACTTCATTGCATACATATGGTCCAAACTTAAATTTAGAACATGATTTTATTCAAAGCCTTTTACAAAGGGCATTACAGTGATTATCTGCCATCATGCAAACATTTCAAAAAGCAGATTTAAATTAATGTTAGCTGTCTAGGTATTTTTTATCATTCCCTTGGAAACGTACTACATTATTTAGACATCTAAAGAAATTTGATGTCTATAATGCATTAGCAAAACCAAAAATTCCCAGTTCCATCTTTTAAGCTCCTGAGATATCTCCGTTTCCTGACAGGAGACGAAGACAGACTGAAAAAGAGACAGATACCAACTGATAAGAAATCCTAGATAGAAAATATAACTAAAAGATTTATTCAGTACTGCTAATCTTCTGGGCTCTAGGACATTGTTCACTGATTTTTCTTAAGAATTCCTTCAACTGAGATGAAGAGAGAAACTGAGATGCATGTGATTTGAAAGACTGGGAACAGAGGGAATGGGAACCTTGGAAACAGAAAATTAAGGGACAGGAATAAATAGTTGGAGAGACAGAAAAGACTGATTAAAAAAAGAATGTATTGAGAAAAAAAAATTATTAAATGGCAGAGGGGCAGAGAAATGAGAGGCAACTTTCTGTGGGCAAGAAAAACATTTTTCAGTAGCAATATAACACACCATCTACTGCATTAAATTTTAGTATAATAGTTCAGATTTCATACATTTTCTGCAAGAAGTACGTGTTTCAATGTTGTGTGATATTCTACCTGTCAGAACATTTAGAACTGTATTAGTTGCCAAGGCAACATTTTTTTGTGAAGCACATTCTGGGTCTGGCTTTCCCTTTTGGAGTTACACCCCTGTGGAGCACAAATAAATGTGGCCAAGTTATGCATGAGAGGTCTGAATTTGATGAACCATAGCAAACATTGAATTGCCTACTTTTTCTGCTTCTACAGTATAATTTACAGAAGACTATTGTCACAATGATTACTTTTTCATGACTGTAGTTCAAAGAATTGTAATTAGACATAGAAACTCAAATGTTCTCATACCTAGGAAGGTCTATTACCACTTCATTATATCTGAAAGCTAAGTAATGATGTTATTTGTTTGATATTCACATAACCAGGATAACTGGAATGTTCCAAGCGGCACAAACATTCTTATATATGTAATACATTGCAATAGCTAACTGGTATACAGCATATATGTTAAAACCTGACATATGAATATTGCATAACCCTATGCCATGTGTTAGCTGAGTGTTAATCTTCTCAACATCTCCTGAGCTATAGTGTTCTAGAATTCTTTTACTTCTCTCTCATTTTTGTTTTTCTGAATTGTTGCCTTTCTCTGTTTTCATGCTCTTGGTTGTCTCGTTTATCAAGTCTATCTTTTCTTATGGAGGTTTCTTTTCACTATATATTTGCATATAGTCTCATACATTTTAAACCTGACCAATCTATGATACAGTTAATACTGCTATCTAAATGTGTAATACAAAATAATAATCGGCATCTAAAAATTAATAACAAGGGAACCACTTACATATAACTGCTGCTAAGTGAAGGTAAATTAATTAAAAAAGAATTATAAACTGTGAACCGCATACAAAAATCTGGGGTAAATGCTAAATGCTCTCTTTCCAGCAAAGAATATGCAAGGAAATCATATGATCTCCAAGCTCTTAACTGGCAAAGAAAGGAAAACACTAACATAATTCTGCTAAAAAAAATAAATTGCAAAGTGTCATTTTGATGATTTGGTCAAATATTGCACTGTTGTTCCCTTCAGTCGTCCTCCTAAGAACATAATCAATTTTATTTGTTTAGGGAACTCAAATGTAGAATATGTTCTTCTCTGCAGTGTCTAAAGCTCGGGTGTTTCTTCAGAGAAGATCTGAAGCAGGTAAGCATAATGTAAGACTTGAATTTTATTTTATTTTTTACCAAAATCAGCAGACAATGAACACATCTTTGCTATGAAGAAAGTCACATTCTTTGCAAGATCCAATAGAACACTTCAAAGGCAGATCTCAAATAGCACTACTGTCTGCAAAATCCAAAGAAATGGTTAGTTGGTAACTGAACTGCAACAACCTTCGCCTAGAAACCATTAATCACTGGGTAAGTCAGAATTCTTGACACAATATTGAGTACCACAATGTTTTCTGAGTGTTTTAAAATAGGATTTCTAAGTACCTTAAACAGTTTGACATGTTACTGTTGTATACATCTCCCAGAAAGCAACCAATAAAAATATAGCTGGCTGTTAAATGATGAGTTACACTAATTTATGTTGCTTTGACATTACATTAAAATAACAGCTGTGTCAAAGGGTAGAAGAAGATAGACAGTCATAAATTCATCAGATAATGTCTAATATATAAAAGTTAGGTAGATATTAAGTCTATTATTCAGTCACAGAAGTACATTTAAACGTTTTAATAAGAAGCTACACTAGGCAGAAATTGTCATAATAGTATATTGAGCGGTAAAAGTTTGCCAGTAGGCTCATTCATTGGTGGAGAATGCTTCTGGATGAACCAGCTCAGTTTGAATTTAGGATGGGTAATGCTACAGGCTTGGAGTGGCTGGAAAACAGCCTGGCAGAAAGTGACCTGGGGGCGCTGGTGGACAGCCAGCTGAACATGAGTCAGCAGTGTGCCCTGGTGACCAAAAAGGCCAACAGCATTCTGGCCTGTATCAGAAACGGTATGACGAGCAGGAATAGGGAGGTGATCGTGCCCCTGTACTCAGCACTCGTGAGACCATACCTTGAGTACTGTGTCCAGTTTTGGGCACCACAGTACAAGGACATTGAGGTGCTGGAGTGGGTCCAGAGAAGGGCAATGAAGCTGGTGAGGGGTCTGGAAAGCATGCCTTATAAGGAGAGGCTGAGGGAACTGGGCTTGTTTAGTCTAAAGAGAAGACCTTATTGCTCTCTTCAACTACCTAAAAGGACGTTATAGAGAGGCTGGTGTTGGTCTCTTTTCCCAAATTACTAATGATAAAACGAGAGGAAATGGCCTCAAGTTGCATCAGGGGAGGTCTAGATTAGATATTAGGAAGAAATTCTTCACTGAGAGAGTGGTTAAGCACTGGAACAGGCTGCCCAGGGAAGTAGTGGAGTATTCATCCTTGGAGGTGTTTAAAAAAAATGAGTGGACATAGCACTTGAGGCTATGGTCTAATGAATAGATAGATGTTAGGAAGAAGGTTGGACTCGATGATCCTAGAGGTCCTTTCCAACCCTAATGTTTCTATGATTAAAAGTGTGTGAAACAAACGCTTTGAAGCATATTATATTTTGTAACTTTTCAATATACTCCAGATGCTTCTGTAAAGTGAGAAAGAGCATAGCTTTGAATGATCACTAACAATTCTAGCTACTAGCCATAAAATAGTCTTATGTTTAGATGTCTTCCAAATAATAGTCTTCAATAACTTAATCATCCAACGAGGGGAATTTATACTCTGCAACTATGCAGAAAAAAAAAAAATAGAAGATTAGATTTAGATGTAAGGAAGAAGTTCTTTACTATTAGGGTGGTAAAACAGTGGTTGCCCAGGCAGGTAGTTGAGACCCCATCCCTGGAGACATTCAAGGTGAGACTTGACAAGGCTCTGAGCAACCTGCTCTAGTTAAAGATGGCCCTGCTCTCAGCAGGGGGGGATTGGACTAGATGACCTCTAGTGTTCCCTTCCAACATTTCTATGATTCTACGATTACTAAATGTTTCAGAATTTTCTGAGTTAGTCTGCATTTCATAGTGTTTTATCAACTCAAGTCTAAAAATCAATGTTTAAATTTATTTAACTTTTTTTCCTTGGGTGTTTAACATATTTTTCTTCTATTGTGCATATCAATTTCTGCAAAATTCAGAGAATAAAGACAGTCACCCATAAGTAAGGAGTAAGGCTCCTTCTCGCTCTTCTTTTTTTTTTTTAATTTGAGTAAAACCTTAAGAGACACAAGTGAGTATTGTTACAAAATAGAAAATATAAACCAGGGTACTGGTCACCTTTTCATGTTATAACATGATAGAATACAACATCCAAAAAAAAATGTTATCTTTTCTGAGAAAGAAACATTTTATTTTCCATGTGGACATTTCAGGAAGAGGTAGATCTCATTTCAAGTCCTGTAAATTATAATTAAAACAAAATTTATATCACACAAAGCACAACTTATTCTAATCATCTTGGATGTCATAGATAAACTTATTCCCTTTCAAATATTTGTACTGTTTCCTTAAACACAGACACAAATAGACTCCAAGGTCAATTTATTAATTCTGACTTTAACAAATATGTCTGATGGTGACTTCTATTTTGCAAGGTTTTTGGGGGGGTTGTGGAGATTTTTTGTTCTTTTTTATATGTAATTTATTTTTGTTTTTTGTCTTCTGAGTGCTTCCTTAAGAGCACAATATAGCAGTTGTTGAGTAATTTGTCTATTTTCATGCATGCAGCCCTCTTAGTTAGTCATTGCATGTTGCAAGTGGATTCTTATCTCTCTATCCACCTCAATTCACCATTATTAATTTACAAGAGTTCAATTTTCTTATTTTCAATTACAATGTAACAATGTTACATAAAAATAAAAAAGCTAACTGCTGAAAGAACATAAGGAGTACAAGATAGAAATGAAAATTTCCTGTGTGATCTAATTTAGTCCATTTGTGAACACATATTGTGATACAGTATATAATTAAAAAAAATTCTTGTTTTGTGCATAGACATGACAGGCTGAATAGAAGACCCAGATAGTGGTGTTCAGCAGCATGAAGTCTAGTTGGAGGCCAGTAACTAGTGTTGTACCCCTGGGATCAGTGTTAGGTCCAAGCCTGTTCTATGTCTCCATCAATGACCTGGATGATGGGGCAGAGTGCACTCTCAGCAAATTTGCAGACAACACCAAACTGGGAGGAGTGGCTGATATGCCAGAGGGTTGTGCTGCCATTCAGAGGGACCTCGACAGGCTGAAGAAATGGGCCATCAGGATCCTCATGGAGTTCAACAAGGGGAAGTGCAAAGTGGGAACAAAGGGGAAGTGCATTAAGACATGTGTTGTCAGTAGGTCAAGGAAGGTGATCCTTCCCCTTTATTTAATGCTGCTGAGACCACACTGGAGTGCTGATCTCAACAGTACAAGATGCACTGAAAAGAGTCCAATGAAGGGCCACAAAGAAGACCAAGGAAGACCTATGTGGATAGGCTGAGAGAGCTGTGACTGTTTAGCCTAGAGAAGAGAAAACTCATGGGGGATCTTATAAATGTATATAAATACCACAAGGATGGCAAATAGGATGGAGCCAGACTCTTTTCAGTGTTGCCCAGTGACAGAACCAAAGACAATGGGCACAAACTGTAACACGGAAGATTCCATTTGAATATCAGGAAACAACTTTTCACTGTGACTGAGCACTTGCAGAGATTGCCCAAGGAGGTTGTGGAGTCTCAGTCCTTGGATATATTACTAAAACATCTAGATGTAGTCCTGGGCAATGTGCTGCAGGTGGTCCTGCTTGAACAGGGGGATTTGATTAAATGATCTCCAGAGATCATTTCCAACATCAGCTGCTCAGTGATGCTATGATTCTGTGAGTCTATGTCTGTGCATTGGGATCTTCACTGGAGTTCATTATCATAAAGGTTAGCAAAGTTTACTGATGTTGGGACCATGAAATATTGACTAAAATTCTAGACAACTCTTAGAGGAGCCTGATTTAGGACACAAGTGTATTCTGTATCCTGGACAGTTCCTGCTCTTCATTCAGTCCAGATCCAAGATATGACTTCTGCAAAGTCAGGACCCTGAATTTCAGAAAGGCAAACTTCCAGCTCTTCAAGGAGTTAATTAACAGGACACCCTGGGCAATGGTCCTCAGGGACAAAGGAGTAGAATAAAGCTGGCAGATCTTTAAAAACACTTTTCATAGAATAGAAGAGCTCTTGATCCCTAAGTGTAAGAAATCAAGCAAGAAAGGGAAGAGACCAGCAAGGCTGAGTCACAACTTGCTGGTCAAGCTAAAAAGTAAGAATGAGCTACACAGGCAGTGTAAACAGGGATGGATATTCTGGGAAGAGTACAGAGATGCTGCCTGATTGTGTAGGCATGAGGTCGGGAAGGCCGAGGCACGGTTTGAACTGAACTTGGCAATGGACACAGAAAATAAGAAGGGCTTCTACAGGTACATCAATGTACCTGTGAAAGGTGAAAGAAAACATCCCCCCATGAAGAACAAGAACAGGGAGCTAGTAGCGACAGATGAAGAGAAGGCTGAGGTTCTCAATGATTTTTTTTCCTCAGTCTTCACTAGCAACCTCTCTCTCAACATCTCCCAAGTCAAAAAACTACACTGCAGGAATCAAGGTGATGAAGTCACTCACATTGTATGTGAAAATCAGGTTCGTGACCTTCTGAGGAACCTGAACATACATTAGACTATGGGACACGATGAGATGGATCCTATAGTTCTGAGTGAATTGGCAGATGTAGTTGCCAAGCCACAAGGGATATGTTACATCTATATTCAAAAAGGGTAGAAAGGAGGACCCTGGGAACTACCTACCTGTCTGCCTCACCTCTGTGCCTGGGAAGATCATGGAGCAGATTCTACTAGAAGGCCTGATAAGACACATGGAGGACAAGGAGGTGATCAAGGACAGCCAGCGTGGCTTCACTAAGGGGAAATCCTGCCTGAACCAACCTACTGGCTTTCTGTGACAGAGTGACTGCATCAGTGGACAAGGGATGACTTATGGATGTGATCTATCTGGACTTCTGCAAGGCTTTTGACATGGTCCCCCCTCAGCATCCTACTCGCCAAGTTGCAGAGATATGGATTTGATGGGTGGACCATTCTGTGGATAAGGAATTGTCTGGATGGCTGCATCCAGAGGGTAGTCAATGGCTCAAAATGCTGATGGAGATCAGTGACAAGTGGTGTCCCTCAGGGGTCTGTACTGGGACCTGTCTTGTTTAACATTTTTATCAGTGACATAGACAGCTGGATTGAGTGCACCATCAGCAACTTCACGGATGACACCAAGCTGAGTGCTGCTGTCAATACACCAGAGGGACGGGATGTCATCTAAAGGGACCTGGACAAGCTGGAGAGGTGGGCCCAGGTGAACCTCATGAGATTCAACAAGACCAAGTGCAAGGTCCTGCACCTGGGCCAGAATAATCCCCACTATCAATACAGGCTTGTGGAAGAGGCAACAGAGAGCAGCCTTTCAGAAAAGGACTTGGGGGTGCTGATAGGCAAGAAGTTGGACATGAGCAGCCAGTGTGTGCTTGCAGCCCAGAGTCAAATCACATCCTGTGTGGCCAGCAGATCGTGAGAGGTGATTCTGCTGCTCTACTCTGCTCTCGTGACACCTCACCTGGAATACTGTCTCCAGCTCTGCAGCCCTCAGTACAGGAAGGACATGGACCTGATGGAGCTGGTCCAGAGGAGGGCCACAAGGATGATCAGGGTGCTGGAACACCTCTCCTCTGAGGACAGGCTGAGGGAGCTGGGATTGTCCAGCCTGGAGAAGAGAAGGCTCCAGGGAGACCTAATAGCCACTTTCCAGTACCTGAAGGAAGCTTATAAAAAGACTGTAGTGGGCCTGCTTACAAAGGCCTGTAGTGAAAGGGCGAGCGGCAATGCCTTTAAACTAGAAAAGAGTGGATTTAGATTGGATGTAAGGAAGAAGTTCTTTACCATGAGAGTGGTGGAGCACTGGAACAGGTTGCACAGGGAGGTAGTTGAGGCCCCATCCCTGGAGACATTCAAGGTAAGACTTGACGAAGGTCTGAGCAATCTGCTCTAATTGAAGATGTCCCTTCTCTCAGCAGGGGCATTGGACTAGATGACCTCTAGAGGTCCCTTCCAACCCAGACACTTCTATCATTCTATAAATGGAACACTAGGTTGAAGAAGGTGCAAAAGGGGTTAATCGACAAAATAATAAGCAACCTAACAAAGGGAGGGTTTAAAATATCAGGAAATAACTCATGTTGTTAGCTGATCCTCAGTCTGCCCTCTTTTCAAATAAATACGTACTTATTCATTTAAAAAGTATTAAAATTTTAGAAAAATAAACATATAAAGAAGGATATGAAAGATATAATGAAAGAAATACATAGGTTAACTTAAGGAAAGAACAACAAAGTCAGAAGATCTATAGTGCTTTGATTTTTATTATTCATCACCCCTATAATGGGGAGAAAAGACAGGAATGACAAAAGGCTAGTTTATACTTAGTAATATACAATAATATATATCTTAATATTCAGAGTTTGTATGAGATGCTATCTTGCTCAAATGTTTAGTGACTCAAGAAATTATCAACATTATTACAATGTACAGTTAGATCTGCTATTAATTCTGATGTATAATAGCACGTGAATTCACTAAAGAAGCCAGACTGACTAATTAAAACTTTATTCTATGTAAAACTTGAAAAATGAAATTGCTGCTCAGACTTTCATGTTATTTTCTGACAGTCTGCAGGCAACTTCAGAGACTAGCTTGAACTGTCAAAATAATTTATATATATTAAATGTCAATGCAACTTAGGAGGAAGATAAAAATTTGCTTTCAGTATGACATTTATATGCCTGTGCTTGATTTAGATATGCAGAGGTAGCAAGACATGTTAGCTAAAAGTAGTTAGGCAGCATATTTCTAAACATGATGTCCCATTTATGTTCAAAATGATGTGGACTGAATCAATTAGGAGAAACAAGTAAGTTCCAAGAAGTACTTTAAAAAAGCTGTGCAGTTGCTTAGTAACCTGATGTTATAGTTCATTTCCCACAGAACTATAAAGCTGTCAGCCTGCTGATGGGGAGCTCCCCAAGATAAATGGCACCTCATGTGTTTTGCCAAAAGCACGATTCTATTAAATACACTATACCTAACCGTCAGGAGCTGTGCATATGCACATAGTAATATATGCAATAGGACAGTTATCAAAGAAGTGCAACTTTTAGCTGCACTGTGTCATAAATATTCCATACTTCCCTTCCTTCATAATCTTGTCAAACAGGAGAAGGCACTGAATCCAGAATGCCTAAGGGGAAAATTTTAATCTGTCTCCTTTTTAGTGTTATATTTACCTGATATTAGCTTTGTTCTTCACTGACAGTAATCTAGCATAATCCACTGTGTGCACACTGGAGGGAAGGGATGCCATTCAGAGGTACCTTGAAAAGCTGGAGAAGTGGGTCCATGGAAAACTCATGAAGTTCAGCCATGTCAGTGTAATGTCCTGCACCTTAACTGGGGCAAGCCCCAGTATCAAAACAGGGTGGGGGATAGAAGGATGGAGAACAGCCCTGTGGAGGACTTGGGGCATTGGTGGGTGAAAAACGGAGTATGAGCCAGCAATATGTCCTCACAGCACAGAGAGCAAATAGCACACCGAGCTGCATCAAAAGAACTGTGGACAGGTGATTCTTCCTCTCTCTCTACTCCATTCTCATGAGACCTTACCTGGAGGACTGCATTCAGCTCTAGGTCCCACAATAAGACATGGACCTTCCTGAGCAGGTCGAGGGTAGGGCCATGAAGATAATCAGGGGGCTTGAGCACCTCTGCAGTTATTCAGCCTGGAGAAGCCTTATAGCAGCCATCTAGTACCTAGAGACCTACAGGAAAGATGGGGAGGGACTCTTTATCAGGGTGTGTAGTAACAGGACAAGGTTAATGTTTTTAAACTGAAAGAGAGTAGATTTATATTAGAAAGAAATTCAGACAATTTATATTAGGAAGAAATTTTTTACTGTGAGGGTGTTGAGACACTGGAACAGGTTGCCCAGAGAAGTTGTGGATGCCCCCTCCATGGAGGCATTAAAGGTGACATTGGATGGGACTTTCAGCAACCTGATATAGTGGAAGATGTCCATACCCATTACCCCAGAGGCGTTGGAACACAGACCTGAAGACCACAATGGACAAGCAGCACAGCACAGCTGTAGGACTGCTCAGGTTAACTGCTGTGTGTTTCACTAACTTCTAAATATGGTGGTTGGGATCAATGCATTCCATTGATCAACAAACAGTTTATCTTTCCTAAAGACACATTATAAATTACAGATTATATTAATAACATACAGGCTTCCCAAGCCCTAAGTGTGTGCCTCAGTCATGACCTATCCAAGTTTACTGACCCCTCAAATGCAACCTTTTCATCAGGGCTCCCATACAGACTGCCAGTCTCAAAGTGTTGTCATCAGCGCTACAGAGTGGGGTGGTTACTGTCAATGTCCCTTGTGAAACAATACTGGGAGCAATACTGTTCAATTCCTTTATTAATGACCTGACCGGTGGGATGGAGTGCTCTCTCAGGAAATTCATATATAATACCAAATTGGAGAGAGTGCTCAGTGATTATTGGTTTGGAACACAGAATGAAATGCTGAATGAGCTGGATTTGTTTGGCCTTAGGACAAGAAGGCTACACAGAAATCCTTTTGCTGTCTGCAGGTACCTAACAGGAGGTTACAGAGAAGATACATTCAGTCTCTTCTTGGAAGTGCAAAGTCATAGAGTAAGAGGCAATAAGAACAAAACCCGTGAATTTTTATTAAAGAGAAGGAAATTTATTTTATTGTGAGTATTCAAATACTGGAAGAGAGGCCTAGAAAGGAGTCTCCATCCTTGTATAGTCAGACCTTGACTGGGGAAGTCATAGACCATTCTTGTTTAATTGCCCCTGCTCTGAGTTGGGGTCTCAACTAAGATATGTTCAGAAGTCCTTTCCAACCCAATTTGCTCTGTGATTTTATCAAGTTCTTACTTGAATGCAATTTAAATCCTTAAGCACAAGAATTATTCTTAAACTATTTGATTAATTTTCAGAGACTATATGTATTTTTAATTAAAAATTATGTCTTCTGTAAACACAGTTAGGTTATAATAGGACAAAACACAACGTTCCTACTTATGCATATTTTTCAATGGGACCCAAGCTAAATTATGCACTTCAGCAAATGTTTTGCATAGCCAACTCAATGCAAGATCTCATTTTGTCTACTAAAGCTGATGACAGATTTGTATTTCTGAAATATTTGAATTAAGTGAAGGAAATGGTGCTTAAAGTGTGGCAAGTGTTTAATCAGTGAGTAATTTACTCTTAATGTGTGAAGTATTTTTTATGGGCTCATTTATGATAATAGATGTTCAAGACTATGTAAGCAATAGATTTATGATATATTTAGTCATAACATAATCCAACATAAGTACTCTTATTTATTGCTATTCACAGTTTAATTCTTTTTTTTTTCTCCATACAATTTACAGCATGTAACTAAACTTATATAAAGTACTTGTCAGAATTTTGCAAACAACATTTATTCACAACTGTCCTAGCATATTTTTACATTCAGACGTTGGACTTCAAAACACTATTATCTAATTTGCATAATTATATGAACAGAAGTGTGTCCATTTTTTCCTCATTTCAAAGAAAAAAATAGGGAAATCATTAACCAGGAAATTGATCCATTCCTATGATTTTTTTTTTTTTCTGTCAAAATACTGAGGTTTATTTTTAGTTTATATATTTCTGAATTTCCCTCATAAACATTTCATAGAATCATAGAATAAAACCATAGAATCGTTAAAGTTGCTCATTTGCTTTCTCTTTTTGAAATGCCATACTGAAGAATTAATACTGGAAATTATGATCCTCTGGCTACTAACAGAGGCAAATAAACCATAGATGCTTGGATATATCATAAATTTTATTCCAATTTTACATACTGCACAAGTCCTCCATAATAATTATGTGTAGTTTGCAAGAGTGTGCTTTATAGACACAGAAGATGTTAAGACAATCATTTGTCACATAAGGGATATATACACCATGGTTAATTATCCTTAATTGTTCATATGCTACTTTTAAGAGGGATTCTTCCCAGTTAGATAAAAACCTGATGTGATTTTCATACATCATTTAATTGAATTTTCTGAATTAATGAGAAAAAGATATTGCTACAGGAAGTGCAATTCCTAGCATAAGATATATTACATGATGTCCAAGATTTCTCTGTGTAAAGTCTAAATACTTCTGCTTCACTAGCAAAGGACAATCAGCTAGCCAAATATTGTTTGGATATAAAAATATTACTTGTGATTCTAGACTGACAAATTACTTACAGCATTTGAAGATCACTTACAGTGTCTGTAAAAGAATGGACATCCTGACATTCCTGTCAAGCCCTGAAAAGTCCAGCTGACATGCAGGATACGTTATGACTACACTATAAAGATTAAGAAAACATCTGTGGTGGAGGATCAGAAGTATTGTGCCTATAGGCATGTGCAGAATTAAAAAGATGAACATGATGATGAAATTTGCAATTGAGGTAATTAACAAAAGACTAAATGTACAGAACTTCCTTACAATGTTGAACTGGAAGTTAGAAAAAAGTTCCAAATTTCTTCTGTGATGTTTTCTATATGTCACTTATGACCATTTAGTAGGAAATTGTAAGATGTTTTCTATTTGAGACTGCATAGTAACTATTTTCTTCCATATATATATGAATGGCCAAATATATGAATAGTGATGTGTCAGAAACAATTTTCCCTTTCCCATCAAAACTGCAAACAAACTTTCTATGTGTTTTGATTCTTAATTAAGTTTCATTGGGTTTTGTCTTTTAAACTGGAGAAATTGAAATACAGTCAACAGCCTAGTAGAGAGCAAGGTTCTTAAGCAAAATAACAAATTGCTTAAAATTTACTGGAACATCTTCCTGTTGCTTTTGACCAACTTCATGTTATTATGTCTAATTTCAGTAAGGCTTCCCCCACCTAGGAGTGCATGTGCAGCAATATTTCTTTGTCTTTTTTAATATTTTTATCTTCAACTTGGAGTTCTCAATTATGCTGAATTTCTCTCTGTTTTCTTACATTAAAAAAAATAAAAATAAAATCCTGTTTATCTTCCTCAAAACTCATAATGTGTGATGGCATTAGATTAAGCATAACTTGGGTTGTACTCAAATTGTAAACCACGTGGCAATCAATCACATCAGTTTAGTTGAGAATGTGCCAGTTTGTATTTTAAGCTATACCAATATGATTAGTTTTCTACTTACTGTTCCATAATACACTGTGAAAATGCCACTCTATGTAACCAAATTCTTGAAGGTCAGTATGACCAGTACTTCCCTTTTGCTTTAAAATACGTTATTATTTCTTTTTATAACTCTATTCAAGTCTGTTGTTACTTAAATGTATATGGGTTTCAATAAAAATGGGAATCTCCTACTTTTCTTCTGGAAATACCTTCAAGAGAATTATGAAACCATGAATAGGATATCGTATAAGAGCATTAGTTTTGTATGCAGTAAGACAGTTAAGAAGTGAGTTGTTGCCAGCCAGAAAGATATGTATGAGACTCTGGCTAAAATTGGAATATATTGTAAAACAGATTAGTGGCAAAAAATTCCAGAACCAAAGAAATCTGATTTAATTTCAATTTTTTTAATAGTTAATGATACCTGAAGCTATATCCTCATAGGTTAGTGGCAGCACATAACCTCTAACTAGTACTTCCTACTTCCTCTGAAGTTATCATTAATCATTTGATAGAGTTAAGATGGTTATTACTGCCAAGTAACCCATTTTGGGGGTTGGGTGGAGTGTCTAAATGAGTTAGCTGGTCATTCTAATGAAAGAGAAACCATAATCTTTCAGAACACATGCATTCAAGTAGTGTTAGACTATGTGTATTAAGTAGACATGAGAATGTGTGTATTAAATAGATGTCAGAATGTATAAAGTACACATTTTATTTTATTGGTATCACCTAAATATTCTTTACATCCAAAAGATCATTTTTTGTTTGTGAACATATTTAGAACAACTGAAACCCAAAATAAATGAATGATCACAATGCCTTCCTGGGTAAAGTACTTGCATCAAATGAAATTGTGTACTTGCCTATACCAATGACCAATTACAATGATCACATGAGCTA
The DNA here is from genome assembly GCA_024611175.1 of Megaceryle torquata. Lineage (NCBI taxonomy): Eukaryota > Metazoa > Chordata > Aves > Coraciiformes > Cerylidae > Megaceryle > Megaceryle torquata. The sequence continues at coordinate 22,827 of JANIJG010022282.1, read as the reverse complement.
CTTTCAAAATTATTTCAATAAAACCTGTGTTTAAAAATATCTCTACTGCTTGCAAGTCATTCAATATTCTGGGTTCATATTTAGCAAATTTATCAAACCTAACTACTCTTCATTAAGAAAAAAGAAAGAGACTATCAGATAGCAAAACAAAAAATTTAAGAAACAATGCCAAGTGTCTTTTGGATACAGATGAGTTTGGATACAAATTTTTAGTAACTTTTGAGGGAAAAAGTCCCTGTTTTCCGTGTTTTAATATGCATAAAATTTAATTTTCCCATTTCCCTTGCTTATGCTATATATGAGATTATTTACAGTGTATCAAAAATACTTCTTTTAGGTTACAAAGGTATGTGATGTGATACAAATAAATGTTAAAAAAAAATATTAATTTAAGCTTTTGAGTGATAATGAACTAGAAGAATAAATAATTTCTGAATTATATTTCAGAATTTCTTATAAAGTACAACTCTTCACAGAATCCCTATGGTTGGAAAAGACCTTTAAGGTCATCAACTCAAACCATTATCAAACAGCTCTTATTGAAGAGTTTAAATTATATTTTGATGCAAATATTATATGTGATTGCAGGTAAATTGTTTGTAGTTTTCAGCAAAGTAATGAGAGAGTAAAAGAAAATTTAATCATTTAACACTTATTTGTTTTATTTTAGAAGTCCAACAAAAATATTCTTTCTGAATATAATGTCCATATTCTGTCTCCCTTTGTCTCCTGGAAACATTATGTCCAGATAGGTTGCAGATGGTGAAAAAAATTTCCATGCATATCAGACATGTATGTTTCAACTGAGGAGAAATTAAAATAGAACTGTGTTTGTTAACAATATTTGAATCAAACAAATAAAATTAACTTTTCATTGTGCAATTGCCATCTAAAGAGAGGGACGCTTCTTGCAATTTAATAATAGGTTATGATTTATATTGAGGAACTGAAAGCCTGGGGAAATTCAGTCCAGAACTGGTTAAAGTCTACAGTCTCAGGTATGAACAAGAATGAAAAACTGTTAACATTTTTTAGACTAACAGTTGATAGAATAAAGAAATTTTCGGAAAAATAAAGCCATCCAGAGACACACACAAAACCAGAAAAACTATTTTTGATAAAATTAAATTAAGAATGTAATTGAAATATTTAAATAATGAAAATAGTTAATTTAAAT
>JANIJG010022282.1:5119-21550 GCA_024611175.1 Megaceryle torquata | reverse complement strand
GAAAATAGTTAATTTAAATTTTTAAATATATTTTCAAGATTAAAACACTTAGAAAAAATACATGTATGATAATATTTGATTTTAATTTACAAACTATTCTTAATTTACAAATAAAACATCTCAATTTTGTGTGAAGAAAAAAATTGAGAAATAAATTTTACTGAGCATTAAATACTGGAATATAAATTGTGTCCACTAATAATATAATGTTAATTTTATTTCTGAATTCTGTTAAGAACTGTCTTTAAAAATTCATAAATTCTTACATAACAAATTATTGTGTATAGATTCATAATGTCATCTTCCAGATACTTCATATTAATACAAATATGCATGCTGAGAATGCGATTTAATTTTGTAATCTTTAAGTATTTTTTTTCATGATCACAGACTAACTATGTAAAAATACTATTAAAATTACCTTCAGTAATCAGGTAATTTACTAAGATTTCATAAGGATCATTTGCTAATCACTGTTAATATTTTGCTAATGCTATGATTGCATGGGACAGTATGACAAAGTAAATGTATTTTATAAAATATATATAAAATAATGACTAGGTGGTTGCTTACCTGTATAATTTTCTCATTACACATATTTTTTTATAATTCTATTAAAATGAATAATTTAATGTTATAAAGGTAAAAACATTCATGTCTCTACAAATTTGTGATAAGAAACATTAAAGGAAAAAAGGCACAATAGGAAGAAAACTGAAAATGCTACATTTGGCTGAGATACTAAGAGAAATTTTTGACAGTGAGATTATTCAAAAATTCAATGAATTACCCAAAAGGCTTGGCAAAGGGTTGTAGCGATTCTATGGCAAAACTTCACTTGCTCATAGCATTAAAAAAGTAGATGGTATTGTATAGTGACTTAGAAAATCTATGAGACTTCTTTCATAAAGCTTCTTTTTCTCTGATTCTGTTTATTTTAAGGGAATTTAAAAGAAACATTTTAAACCTAAATTTTCTGCCTACCCAGTAGTCTAGTAGTACTTCTACAGTACTTTTTACAAGCTTTAGATTATGGAATGTAAATCTTGCTACTGTGACTACTAAGAGAATTTAACACCATTTATGGTAAGTTTTAACTTAGAGAATTTGACCATACTGGATTCACTTTTAACCTTTAGTTTAAGAGTAGTGCTGAGTTGGTCCACATTTATCTTCCTCATCTTCCTTCTTTTCTTAATATCTGTTCCAATTGCTTTTCTCCTTCCCTTCTACTCCTTCTTTGTGGGTTGTGTTGGTTATTTGGTTGTTTTTCTAAAAACTGATAACTTATTTGATTTCAATGTTTAAACTTAAAGGGTATTTAAATGTTATTTATGTAATTATTAATATAATTTTGTGCTTGAAATGACCATATTATTATGAAATTTATTTTTATTTTTAGACAGGAGAAAACCTAAAAGAATGATTTGCATTAGTAAGACTTGCATTAAAATAGATGGGTATAGATGATCTCCATTCATGAAAAAATAAATATTATTGCCTTTCTTTTTAAAATGCAGAAATAAAAGCAAATATATATATACATACATATGCCTGTATATATGTATATGTGTGCATCTAGATGTGTATCTAGATATTATTAGAGGTGTAAACAGCAATTAAAGCACCAAAATCAACTGACCTAGATTTAGACTTTGTTGCTGTTGATACTTTATGTATTATATTAACACATAATGGAGCAAAGTAAAACTATTTCCTAAAGGAATTTTATATGGGAAGTTTCTAATTGGAAATAAATGAAAACCCAAGTATAATAAAAGAGTGATATTGGAATTTGAAACTATTAATCTACTGATTATGTTGTATATCTAACAGATGTATTTCTAATTTTCCTATATTTAATCTGTGCTTTATGTCTAGGGAAGAAATGTTGATTATTGTGTTAGATGATGGTCATAATGCTGTAATCTTCATCATGAAGTTAAGGGTTTATGAGAACTACCTCCCATCAGTACTCAGAATCTCTTCTTTGCTTAGGAAAACAATGTCTGTGACTGACTTTCAAGTGTCTATGTGATAAGTTATTTGGAAGATATTTCACACTATTATTGCTTATCTTAATATTTATCATTTGTCTACTATTTATTTCATTAACGTTTTCATATAAGGTTCATTTATTAAAATGAACCTTATAGTTCATTTTGCTGTAGAAGTTAAGTAAAATGTAAAGGAGACTTCAGTCAATGTAATTTTAATTCTTTTGAATATAAATTATTGCAAAATATGTTTTACAACCCTACATAGAAATATATGAAGTAAACAATTTCTTCACTTTTGACACCAAGAAACCATACCTGTGCCCCAGACTTTTTGGGGCAAACTTTAGTTCTATTTTCTTCAGCTGGAGAGGTAAGCTTAGTAAATTGAAAGAAGTATTTTTCATCGTTTTTGTAATAAACAGTCATAATTGATAGACTTGATTTTTTTCACCACCTGATGACAATCCATTCAGAGGAAGATGGGGATTGTAAAATTCAGGATTCTTGCTTGCCCTTGTTTGCTCATATTGTGTTTTTTGAAGGAGAAAGACACATTGCAGAATAAAAAAAATTACTTAGGGTTGCAGATGAAGTTGTATCAACAGGCAAATGGGAACTTTTGTTGCTTTACATGTTTAGACTTTATTTATAACTTATATTGAAGTTCTGATATATATATATTTTTTAAAATCTGGAGCACATTGACCAGAGTATGCAGTTGGCACTCTAAAATTATTAAATAATATAAACCATAAGTGATTAATGCTAATTACAGGGAGGTTTTTTTAGGAGAAAAATAAAAATAGGAAAGATTAATTTTATGTGCTCTTAGAGGGTTGTGTTAGTTGGGTTGCGTAGAGGGAAATGTAACAAGTATTCACTGACAACATTGTAAGTCATTATGGAAATTATTATAAATTAAGATATTTATTCAGACCATGCCAGACTGAGGGAAGAGATTTCCAGAAGGCAGGCCAGATGGTTAAGTGGGTTTTACTGCAGATCTATGCTGACCCATCCCCAGCACTCCAAGAGTCGCCATCATGTCTGTGAGACTCTGTGAAATCAATAGTAATGTCAGACGAAGTTTGGTGTGCTGAAGGTTTGTCAGAGTTTGAGAACACAAATTTTTTGCACTTGATTTTCAAGACTTTTTACACACTGTGAGGAATTTCCTCAGCTCTCTGGGGAATTTAGTGAACTAAGGACAATTAGAAACTGACCATTTCATAAAGGTTTTAGTGTTAAGCACTGTATATAGCAGACTTTATCAGCACTCAGGGTCACTTGTTCTGATTCTCTTTTTTTGAAGGGGCAACTTTTATTATCATAACCTTCAGCTGTGTTATTAGCCAAATGTCTTATCTTTTAAAAAATATTTATAAAATTTCCAGACTGATTTTAATTAAAATATAAACAATATAACATTTGCCAGACATAAAGGAACACTGTAACATGCTAGTAGTATAGTAGTGTAACAGCAGCCTAACCTAATAGCCATCATAGCTCCTACCTCTTCCTTGAAATCTTTTTTTTACAAGCATGACCTTACCTGGTACAGAACTATCCTCTTATAAAAAGTTATTGCTGGAATGTCTTTCTGATACATTCCTTAAATATTGCTTTAAAGAGTAAGATGTCTGTAACCCCACTCTGAACACTTAATAATTGAGCACTTTTTTGGTATCTCTTTTATGGATGCTATTTTATCATAATACTCTTAACTTTTAAAAATCTTGTTTACTAGGCATTGAGCTCTATTCTCAAAGTTATTGAGTAGAAAAAGACTGAGGAAACAGGGAAGTGAACCAATCACTTTATTTATGCAGCCAGTTCCAACAGAAATGGTTATTTAGGAAGAGACTGACTAGGATTACTTAATTTCCTGCTTCATCAAGGATCATACCATCTTAGTCAGTTCCCTTGGCTCTCTATATAAGGACCTTAATGAAGAAGGAAATTAATTCTCAGTGGCAACCACCTGTAGCTACTAACTTATTCATTCATGCTGTGTCATACCTCCCTGGCCCCCATCTGACTGTGAAAGTATTTGGCACCCATCTGAATCCCATTTTCTGAGCACTCTAGAATGTTACTTGGGTTCTTGATACATGAACATGAACATATCTAGTACAAAAAGGCTACAAATATTTATGGTTTTTTTTGCATTAGGAATAGATGATAATTATTTCATTGCAGTCTCTTTGACTAACAGGTCTAGGCACTTGCCACAGTGTTCTCTTTTGGATGCAACTACTGGTCTCCCAGCTGTTGGTGGTACCTGGTTCTAGAAGAACTTGAACAACTAAATAGCATATTGCAGTACAAAACGTTCTCAATTTAGAGATGCTTATACGTAAGAAGAACTTGACTGTCTGATTTTAAATCTGTGAAGTTGTGTCTAGTACTGTTCTGGGGGTTATGCAGCCCATTATCTCACTCACTCCTAGGCCCAATCACAACCCTGAAAGGAGATATTCCATCAGTAAAACCCAGAAGAAGTCTTGATTTTGTGGACAACACTCAGTACCTGTTGACATTATCACATTAATTAAGAAATCTAATTTTACCAATTTTTTTTTAAATGTTAATTTTATTCCTCTTTTCTTTTTTTTTTTTCCTGATTGAGATAGAATACTTAGTATATATTTTGTTTATGTAGCAAGATTTTGGTAGGGAGGGCTATAGGGTTGGCTTCTGTGAGAAGATGCCAGTAGCTTCCTCCATGTCTGATAGATCCAGTGCCAGCTGACTGCATCACTAGCCAAAGCTGAACCAATCAGTGATGGTAGTGGCGGCTTTGGGATAACATACTTAATAATGGGAAAAAAAAACCCTATTGTGCAACACCAGCTGCAGCTAAAGAGGGGAGAGCAAGTGAGAAAAACTACTGTTCAGACACCAAGGTCAGTGAAGAAGGAGGTGTCACAGCAGAGATTCTCCTGAAACCCATGGTGAAACCCATAGTGAGGCAAGCTGTCCCTCTGCAGCTCACAGATGACCCCAAACTGGAGCAGGTAGATGCACCCAAAGTAAATTGTGGTCTTGTGGGAAGCCTGCGTTGGAGCAGGCTTGCTGGCAGGATCTGTGGACATGTGGAAAGAGATTAGGTTATGATGGAGCAGTCTACTTGTGAAGAACTGTGTCCTGTGGTAAGCTCCCATGCTCTAGCTGTTTTTGAGGGACTGCAGCTCTTGGGAAGGACTCACATTGGATAAGTATATGGAGCACTGTCTTCCATGGATGGGACACCACACTGGAGCAGGGGAAGAGAGCAAGGAGGAAGCAGCAGCAGAGACAATCTGTGATGAAGTGAACACAATGCCACTTCCCTGTGCCATTGAATGGGAAGAGGTAGAGAAATTGGAAATTAAGCCCAGGAAGAAGGAAAGGGTGAGGGGTAGGTTTTTTAAGATTTGGGTTTATTTCTCATTCCTATACCTGATTTGATTAGTAATAAATTAATTTCCCCAAGTTCAGTCTGTTTTACCTGTGACAGTAATTGCTGAATGATCTCTCCCTGTCCCTGTCTGGACCCAGAACTCTTCTATTGTATTTGCACTCATCTGTCCATCTGAGGAGGGCAGTGATAGAGCAGCTTTGGTGGGCACCTGACATTGAGACAAAGTCAACTCATCACATAGTCACACATCCTTAAAGTCTAGACATTAAACAGTAGCTATATGCAAAGAATTAAGTTTCCAGGTGCTCTGAAGCAGAGCACAAAATATGCATATGGCTAATTAATGAGGTAGCTGAGAAAATGTTTCATGAAATAAGAATTTGCATGCCTTTCTCAGAGCAACAGAATCACTAGTATATTGTCTCAATACAGGTGCCTGAAATCATTGCTGGCCATCATATCTTCCACTTATAGACAATTTAGGTTCCTTTTCATGACATTTAGAGGTGAATACTGAGTTCCTTTTTTTGCCTTAGGGAATTAATTTTATTCCATAAATAAGTTTTCAAACTAAAAGAGAGGTCTTCTGGATGAAAACCTTTCTCACCTCTATGCTCAAAAGGCTGCCTGGACTACTATGTTTTATAACCAATGCTGGTATCAATGACTAAACTCAGGACTTTTCTCCCTTGACAAGCGCCCTAATTCACTGATTTATACATTCCTCTTTGTGTGTGCCTAGTTAAATAGATCACTAATTTATGGAAGATAGGCAAGATAACTAGATAGCTAGACCAGTGTTTAGAGAGGGATAAATTATGATTTAGATATTTTGAGATACAAAGAAAATAAACCTTTATCTTCTGGCAGTGTGCTAATTAATTAAGTTTTGGATAAAACAGAGCAACAATTTTGCCATCATTAGTTGGGTGGGTTTTTTTGTTGCTTTTTGTTTGTTTGGTTTGTTTTTTTATTGTTTTGTTTTGGGGTTTTTTTTGTGTGTTTTGTTTGTTTGTTTGTTTGTTTGTGTTTGCTTTTGTTTTTTGGGGTTTTTTTCTCCTTAATGAAGAAAGGCTTTCATGCTGACCAAGCAGGACTTTCTTGGCTATGAAATTTGGAATGAATTATGGCACTTGTTGATAGTACTTTAGTAAGTAAGCACTTAAAAACAGAGAGGAAAAACCCTCACTCTGTGTTTTCCTAAAGGAGTACATAGACAGTACCTTCCTTCTAAAAATGCATGATTTTAGCTTAAGGACAGACAAGCTAGTGCAGCTGTTTTATGGAGCAAGGTATTTTAAGAAAAGGTAAATATTTAAGTTTAAAATTGTCCTGGTTATTCATATCAGAGTACCAGGCAAAATGATTTTCCTGCACTTATTGCTGAATTAATCTTTAGAAGTTCCTTTAAAGGGAACAAGAAGACAAAGACTTCTATTTAGTGGTTGAAACATTCACTTGTGTTCCAATCTGCTTATTCTTGAGGAAGTGAGCTGATTAGCCCAAAACATCTCATTTTGAAGGAAAATTCTGAACACGCTCTCTACAGCATCTATAATCTACCTCCAAAGGACTTTTAGTCAAAAGTGTTAGATAAGATCTGATGCCAAAACATGTTTTAAGAAAAATGAAACAATAATTTTTGTAAGTGTACACATATGTAAATGCATACTTATATACATATTTCAGGCTTTCAAGGTCAATTCAGGTCTTGATAACTGTTTGTAAGCATTTTTATAAGAAAATATTCCATGATCTAAGATACGCATAGTAATTGTGTAAAAATAATTATAAAGAAGAATATCCTATGGTTGTCAGCTTGCTTGTACAAGGAATGCTAAAAATCTCAAAATCCTACATTAATATTGTGGTACATTTGGGGTTAGTTTATTCAGAGCTAAAAGAAACAGTGATCCATTTTATTGTTTCCACTGCAAATACCAAGACATGTATTTTCTATAATCCATTAAAAAAACCACAAAAAACCCCACAAAAAACCCCAGATCAAAGACTGAACACTTCTACCATCAGTATCAATGTCTCTACATATTTCTGAATCAACACCTACCTGTTATATATATATATATATAAATAGCATTAAGTCACATATTTATATTTTCATATAAAGAAAACCAGAAAAAATAAAAACGTATGCAGAAACTTCCACAGCTTGGAAGAGAGTAAAATTAATTTTCTTTTTCTTTAACTATTTATTTTTATTTAATTTATTCCTTGATAAAGCTTGCACAAGATTTTTGATCACAAAACTCTTAAAGCAATTCTTCTATCATCCATTTTCGCTCTAGCTTTTGGAACTTGGTAAATAGCTGTAAATAGCTGACAGAAGTCAGAACAGGAGAAAATCCATATATAGCAGACTAACAGTCCTGTAAATGAGATTGTTTCAGCTATGGTTAGGGTATCCCAATAGGTTCATAATCAATTACTAAGATGATGAACTATTATTAATAATCTGAGAGCTGCTTGGCAGAAACTGGATGTGCACTGGCAAATGAAAGACTCTATGGTATTAAACTAGTCATAGTGCATGAAGTGGCAAGTACACACATACATTTACAACTTAAATTTTACTGTTTATTTAAAAACCTGTATTTTATTTGGACAGGTAAATCATTAGCAAGCTTTTAGTGTTAAGAAACTGTTTTTTTCCCCCCCTTGTTTTAAATAAAATATCCTCTTCAATCTTACTGAACTTATAGGCTGAATTTGTTAATAGAGTTAATACTGGAAGAATTACAGATTGGCATATATAAATCCATGCTAAAAATTTCCAAGAAGTTTCTTTCAAATTAAGTTGAGAATTAGTTATTTTACTCAGTGAAATTAACAGAGAGGGAAAATCCCAAGACAAAAATGTTTGCTCCTGCACTGTAGAGATGATGACCGTACAGACCAAGCTTAAAGTGGATGTGCAAGCACTTCATCATACCAAATAAGAGATACTTTCTAGACATACATTCTATAGCTGATCTACAATGGAGATATTAGGTCTGACAGATTTTGCATACAGAGAAAGGGAAAGCAGTGTAGCTGATCTGAAATAAATAAACTGACCCCTTGCTTGGATTCTGTTTCAGGTACCAGCCAGTTCAAGCAAGCCTATTCACAGCTTTAGTAGACTGCTTATAATGCAGAAAACCTGTTCTTGAAGCTGAATTCTCTTCTCCAGTTTAGAAAACAGTTGTAGCTATAAAAGAACATATCTACAAACATATATTACTACACAAATCAAGTTTAAACATAAAAGTTTTGACAATTTTGAAAGGTAAACATGGGGACTGACAGACTAGGAGGGGGGTGGTGTTTTTTTTTTGGGGGGGGGTGTTTTGTGTTTTGTTTTGTTTTTAATTTTCTATCTGCTTTTGAGGTGCTGTAATTAAGTTTTTAACAGGAACAATTTTATGGTTTTTTTGCACAGGTTTTTTAACAGTGAATGGATGGTGCCAAAGAAAGTTCTGTGGAGTAAAATAGAGAATGTGAAGTGATTGAGAAAAACAGATTGTAAAGTATATTCTTCCACACTGTGAAATCTTAATGATGACAGATTGCTGTCATCAATAGTATGAGCTCTGTTTTTTGCCAAAATGATTACACAGTTCTGACAAATAAGCTGGAAATATTTCAGCACAGAATATTTGAGGCAGCAATATATTTCACAACAAAAATATTTGCATGAATATTACACTATGTAAAGCATCTCAGGCCACATAGCTTCATGTACATTTTCCATTACACCAATCTGCCAATTTTCTTTAGCTCCACAAGAAGCTGCTACAACCTACCTCTAGCAAACTTCATTCTTTCCCACTGATACTTCTTTTACCAAGAATTATGCATCCCACTCTTTCCCAACATCAGCACTTCCTTTTCTATTTTCTCACCACCCACACCCTTTCTGACTTTCAGACACCCCTTTGTTAACTTCCATACTGTATATGTATGGCTAAATTGTATGCAGAAGTGAGTTGTTTTTAACCTGTTGTCTACACATTTTCACCTTGCTTACCCATGGATATCTAATGGTTCAAAAAAGGCAGTAACCTTTATAAAACGGAAAAAAAAACAACACATGAGGACCACTGCCTGCCTGTCTTATGTTTTTTCAATCTTACTGATCTCTTCTTTTTTTTTTTTCTTCTGATTTCCTCCTGCCTTCTCACCACCTGCTTTAAATTTTGAAGGAAATGTTGCATATTTTAATTAGTTAGGATTTATTTTATTTCAGTGTATCTACCAAGCATTGTTTTTATTACTCCTGTAATACTGATTCTGATAACAACAGATATTTTTTTCATATTCTTCATTACGAACTACTGTGACTACTTCACTGTATGAGTTTCCTATCCACAGTTTCTTAGATATGATTTCACACAGCTTACAAGAGATCATGAAATATATTTTAGTGTTTCCAGAGCATTCCAAATATCCCATGTTAATAACACTTTTTTTGATGGATTGAATTTCATTAAGTTGCTCATCTATCTTATGTTTTCTCAGCAGCAAATCCAGACATTTAATTTATATTTTCTTTGGTGCTGTTGTAATAAGAATGGAAATTTTATGGACTAGTGCAAAATTTAAAGGGCTTATTTTTGAAAATGTTTTTCAACTCTACACACATAAACACACAAAAAGAATGTCAGAAGTAATGTTATGAAACATTAAACCCAAACTGTTACGGATGAGTGTAACTACCATACTGAATATCCATTTGAAATCTCAACAATCTATGTAGATAGAAATTGACTGGATAATTTCAGAAATTTTAAAGCATAATATGTGATCAAAATATCAATAGTTGTGAAATAAATTGTTTTAAATGCAAAAAGGGATGCCCTTTTGCAAGAAAACAAACTAATCAGTGTGTATGAATTTTACATTCTTTCTAGAATGGTGAAGATTTGTGGGAGATTTCTGTTCTGAATAGTAATTTATTTTAGATTGTTGTTAAGCTTCTTTTCAAACTCATTTGTTTCTTAAAATGATTGCTATGTGAATCAATCTTATTCAATTAGCCCTGGCCCAACCTCTAGTTCAGAAAAAAATTATTCTGGCATTAACCAAAATAAGTCATCAATACTTCCAGTCTCTGGTGAATGATCTTGTATTGTGTTTAACACTTATTAGTATTTATGGTAGAAATAATTATGGTATTGTGTAAGTCCATCTAGTACATAATGGTGTTATCAGGTAGTGACCTGGATCAGCCTATTTGTCTTATGTTAATACCTTAGCCACCTGTATATATGATTGTTCCTTTGCTAATATAGGACCAGTGATGTGTCTGGTAGTCAAATTCTGAAAACAGTGTTAGAAATGCACTCCAAAAATGTCACATACATAGGTTAGCTGGTAAGCAAGGATGGTTCTTGCTATGAAACAGTCACAGACAGACTAATGAGCATATGTACAAAATGTACAATAAGAATGGGGCTCTCTGTGCTTGTCTGTAATGATACTGAAATATGATACAGAAAGGGAGTCCCCTGTGTCCTTGGATCCTGTTCTGTGATATAATAGTTACTGAATATTACAAAATAATATAGTAATATGGAGCTACAAAGATTAGAAAACTAGTATAAAAATTTAGATTTTAAAATTACTGGAAAACAATATGAGTGTCAATGGATTACAATGATCAAACATACATATGCTTTAAAATGAGATATTAAAGGAGTATTAGGTATGCAAGTAAAAAGAAAATCCAATTATTATTTACATTGAAATTTGAGATGAAAATAACTTGGTGAACTTTCCTCACAAAAAGGAAGTTGGATTAAATCTCTCACATTTCTTGTGACAGTGAATATTCAGGAGTCAGAGGATATAAAAACTATCCAAAAGACTGTAATTAGGAATTGTTACATTATCAGGGAGAGAGCTGTTAAGTATTGATGTCAAAGGAAATGTTTGACTATGAATATGTAATGATCATTGAAAAAATAATAATCTGAAATTAAAGATTTGTGCTTGAAAGGATGGCCCTGAGCATTTTCATTTCATTGAAATTCTAGCCCCCAGGTAACTGAGAACTATGACATCTATTCTCATCATATATGAAGAAAAGAGACAATGAGTTGTTATAAATTCACTGTACAACCATGATAATGCCTAGTTTTCAACAATACTTTGGCAAAGATCCATTGGATAATTTAGATGTAAATAAAAGGAAAATGTCTTAATACTAGAAAACAAGGTGGAGGCTATGATGCTTTGTAATTCTAGAAAGTGATAAAATATGTAATACACACAAAATCTGGTAGTATATTTAGCTTTTCATTTAAAGCTTCTAATGTGTAAAATGGATTTTCAAAGGATGTATTGTTTTGATATTAATTTTTGAGTGAGAACCACTGAATGTCATTTGTAAGAATAATTCATAAAGAAAAAGTTTTTGAACAAATGTTTTTTATTGTTTGTTTTGTTACAGGTTACTTTAAAAAGTCTTGGAAATTCAAGCAAGAGGATGAGAAAAGAGGAAAGGAAATATTAAATAAGAAAAACAATGAAAAGGTAAGAAATAAGATACAAGTTATTAATTATTTATTAATTAGTAATGGAATTGTTTTCTCTTCCATGAAGCTTTTATAGCTGTAATACTTTTCACATTTATGCCATTGAAGACACCTACAAGAAATTATCTATTTCTTAATTATAGTTTGTGGAGTAATTTCTCACTTATAATGATTCACTGTGCAATCAGCTACCAAGATGATATAATTCTTTCCAAAACTTTCAATTTTAAAACATTTTCCAAACTTTATTAAGCTCCAAACATAATTATTAGATCTCAAAAAAGGGAAACACATTTATAAATAAGGTTCCTGGAAAGGAATTAAAATTATAAAAAAGAAAAATCTTTACTTTTTTCATATTTTAGATGTGTATGAAGTCCTTATTTTCAGTAAGGCAATGCTAAAATAAAAAAAAAAATGTAAGAAAGAAATCATCACATCTTGAAAAAAAGTTGTTTACACATTTTAAATGGAAATAAAAGCAAGGGGAGGTGAGGAAACAAAATAAAAAAATCAAGCCAAAATATTGGTCTTCTGAAAAACAAAAAATTCAAGACTAAGTCATTGCAGAAATAAGGGTTAGGAAAGAGACAACAGGACTAACAAGAATTAGAATTATTATCTCAATCATGAGAATATAATGAGGATTCCACTTTAATGTTAAGTAAACATGAATTCCCTCAATAATGAACACTAATATTCTGATAGCCTTGTTTACAAGGCTTAGTGAGTGATCACTGAAGTTAATGAAACAACCCGAGGAGGAAAGCCTAAGTAAATTGTTCAGAATACTATAGATGAATAGTAGGTATGGCGTCTCTGTAAATAATATTAGGTTTTGAATAAAAAACAAACCCTAACATCTTCACTGATGGAATTTTAAGGAATGGGAGTGTTTAGATAGCAGAGGGAGAAATTAGGATTTATTTATTTCAATTTATTTTACAGTATGCATCAATCACAATTTTTATAGGATTTTTATCTTTAAGATCCTATGTATTTGTGCAAAATAAATAACTTTATTAATAATAAAGGAAAAACCATGATGTTGTAATCATTCAAACAGTAACTGTTTTGGTTTTTTTTTTCTGAGAAAATAAAGATGGAGATGATAAACTAGTCAGAATCTATTATATTACTTTTTTTCATAATAAAAAGTGTTGCTATGGTGATTTTAACCTTGCTGTAAACCTACAAAAAGCTACATAAAATTTTGCCCTCGCTCATCAATTATGCATTATAAAACTATTCCACCAACTTAAAGATAATGGTATTTGTTATTTAACTTGAACAAGGTTATAGAATACTCTACTCTGGGTCATATTTTATATTAGTTAAAATATACTTATTGCTTATTTGTTAATAATTGCTATTCATCCTATCTTCATAGCTTGTGTTGATTAAGAACTATTTAATTTTTCTTCCTTTTCTCATTTAGCACCATTCTTCTTTGCTTAACTGTCATTTACTGAGAAGATTTCAGTGTATGCTATGGAGGCCACTGGAATTGGTTTTATCTCATCTAAATTTAGATGAGGAAAACTTTAACAGTTTAACTTCATCTGTTCTTTGTGTCACTCGTGGAGAAATAGACATTTCTTAAAGATGAGTCAGCCTACATTTTTTTTTTCCTTGGGTTGGATGGAAAGGTTACATTTAGATCTAATGTGCTAGACTTTAGCTTGCTTCCTTAGATAGATGAAATGAATCCAAATTAAATGTTTTAGGGGAAAAAATGTAGCTGTGAAATCCATTTAAATTAAAATCTTCACACACATTTTATTTGTATTATATTAAATAATAAAACCAATGAAAATGGCATTTGATTTTACTTTTCTGAAATATGTCATGTTAATAACAAGCTAAGAATAACTGCTGTAGAGAAGAACAAAACCAATATCTAGATCTATTCAGACATGTATTTCTGCATGGCATTTTTGTTCAGTAGATTTTTTTTTCCATATACAAATGCTTGAGATGAAGCTGTTGAACACTTTTGAAACCTCTTCACTTTTGTCTTCCTGTCCCTTCATTTATAAATAAATATTGTGATCTACACGGATTTTTTTAGTCAATATAATTTATGTCTAACAACTCAGAAAACAACTGATCATAGTTTGATTTTATTACTTAGCTCTCACAGTGTTTTTAGTAGCCATGTTTACAAGATGAGAGTTGCCCAGTCAGTCAGTAGAATGGAATATCTACAAAGATTATTTTTATTTGGTAATTCATCCTCTTAGTATATATGCAAGTTCTAATGCTTTGCAGGAAGTTATTAGAAGATTCTCAGACTATTAGGAACCTAATTTAACATTTGCAAGGGCTTCAATGACCTGTGGGGCAATAAACAAATGAAAAAAGGTAGAGTTTTTATGGTGTGTAACTACATATGAATCTGGTATTACAGCACAACATTCTAACAGCTTTAAGGTCTCAAAAGAAGTTCTAATGCTCACCCAATTATTTAAGGCAAGTAGACTCTAAGAGATTAAAATTATGAGAGAAATAAAATACATTTGTATTTTCCATAGGAACAATTTTTGAAAAATACAAGTGATTACAAATTTTAGGTAGTTGTATGCTTTTATTTCCTGCAGAGATTACTTATTTTAAATGGAAATACATCTAATTAGCTGATAGACAAGGGAACAATAAATTTTTTAATGTTCAGAGATAACATTATTTTCTGAAATTAATGACAGAATGAATTAATGGGAGAATGAAGTTCAAAAGATACAAAAGATCCAAGTTTAATTTTGTTACTACTATTATTTTTATTAATCTCTGTAAAGCAACTTCATTTTTATTAGTCTAGAAGATGTAATTTTTGAAACCTCTTAATCTTTTAATATAAACATTATCTTTATTTGAGGTTTATTAAGTGGTTTCTTAATCTAAACTATAGAACCTGAAGATTTTAGGCTCATCTGAAGAATCAGTCTGAAGAATTTAGACCCCTCACTACAAGAAGGACATTGAGGTGCTGGAGTGCATCCAAAGAAGGGCAACTAAGCAGGTGAAGGGTTAAGAAAACATTGTCTTATGCGGAGCAGCTGAGGAAACTGGGGTTATTTAGCCTGGATAAAAAGGAGGTTCAGGGGAGATCTTATCATTTTCTACAACTGCCTAAAAGGAGGCTGTAGTGAGGTTGTGTCCGTCTGTTCTCCCAGGTAATAGAACAAGAGGAAATGGCCTCGAGTTGTACCAGGGAGGTTTAGGTTGGACATTAGGAAAAATTTCTTCACCAAAATGGTTATCAAGCACTGGAATAGGGAACAGGCTGCCCAGAGAAGTGTTTGAGTCACCAGCCCAGGTGACTTATTTAAAACACATGTATATGTCTTTTAGGAGCATGGTTTAGTGGTGGACTTGGCAGCATTAGATTTACAGTTGGATCTTAAAGATCACCATTTTTAATTTTCCAACCTAAACAATTCAATGATTCTATTCTATATGCTTTAGAATAATCCTTCTGTTTTTCACTTCCTAAATCTGTATTGTCAATGTGCATTCTTTCACATATTTCAATATCAATTATATTAAAATTAATTCTAAAGCAAGAAAAATAAAGTCTTTATTGTCTTTTTTATGACTTTATAAAACTAAATCTGGATTGATAGAAATCTTGGTCAGTAACCTCCCAAGCTCCATTTATTTTTTGAGGGGTTTGACTTCATTAAAAGTTAAAATGTATTGTTCAATTCATTGTTACAGCAGGACAATGAAAATTGTTGCTTGATGTGTACACTAATAATTGTAATGGGCAGAACACAGTCTTATTGTCATTGGTATCAAAGCTCATGCTTGTTGAGAAAATCAAGATGTTGGTGGATTATTGTACCTATCACAAGAAAGTATTACAATACCTACTGTTTACTGAGTTTCATGTGTATTGCCCAATTATATACACACTTATTTTGTCATAAAGCATAAAGTTTACAAGCACATGTGATTATTTTATTAAAGGTGCAACAGAAATGTTAAAGGTTGTTTTAGGTAACCTTTCAATAATTTTATACATGAATGTGTATTGCAATACAGAAATATCATAATATATAACATAATAATTCTATTTCTAATAAAAAGAATGTCTTATGTCATGGTTTAGGGTCAGGGCAGCCCCTTAAGACCTATAAGAGATGCGCTCTGTTAACCCACCTCCCTCCCAAAAGGGGAAGAGAAAAGGAATAAGGGAGAGACAGTCATTAGAAAAGGAAACTAGAACAGCTTCAATGAAAATAATAATAATAATTTAAAAAAAAAAGAATATATACAAATATATAAAAAAACAGTGTCGAACCCAACCCTCCTGATGGTAATTGCATAACTGTCACCACTGATGCTGGGGAGCAGGCAGTGGTAAAGTCCCAGGCTGGGCCCCACAGCAGAGAGGAGCTGTGTTCAGGAGTTGGATTCTCCCTACATCGTGCAAGACTCAGAAAAAGAATTTTCATTGTCAGAGCTACTTATTACATAAGACCTTTTATTT
>JANIJG010022281.1:19581-32044 GCA_024611175.1 Megaceryle torquata | reverse complement strand
TGAGAAGAATGGACATGTGGCCCATCCAGACTCAGTATTGCCTTGACATGTCTGGACTTGCCCTAATTTAATCAGGCCTGAGGGGTGAGTAGAGACATGTCAAGGTAATACTGAGTCTGGATGGGCCACATGTCCATTCTTCTCAAGATACATTGCTACAATAGAGTTTGCGTGTTTGTATAAAACTATTGAATTTATTTCCAAAAGGTGCCAAAGAAACAGTTTCTCCAGTATCTCCTCCAGCCCTAGAAAAAATAGCTTTGCTGTGTAAAAGACCACACATGCATATAGCTTTCATGTTTTCAAGCACTTTAGTATTCCAGTGTAACTCAGATACTGTTTTTCCTCAGGTTTATTTTTTCAGCATTTCAGCAGCAGT
Organism: Megaceryle torquata; assembly: GCA_024611175.1. Classification (NCBI taxonomy): domain Eukaryota; kingdom Metazoa; phylum Chordata; class Aves; order Coraciiformes; family Cerylidae; genus Megaceryle; species Megaceryle torquata. The sequence continues at coordinate 31,665 of JANIJG010022281.1, read as the reverse complement.
AGCAGCTGAAAAAGATGCCAAAGGAGAGTCTCTATTGCTGTCCTTTATGGATACTTTTCTTTTCTGAGCAATGGCAAAGCATCAGCTGTGCTGCATGTCCTTCTTTTAAAACAACCTTGCTGGTGCTTCATTTTCTCCCCAAGAATAGACAAATCCAGTATTGTGTAGTAACCTCCTCCTTTCTTCTGATTAGCTGTTTACATAAAAATTGAGCTCTCTCTTAACCTCTCATGTATGCACCATAAAACTTAAGGCTTTCTGAGAAAGCAAGGGAGCTGGAGTTTTGCTGCGAAATGACATCCAGACATTGTCTCTTTATCACTCCTTTCTACTACAAACTCTTTCAACATCTGTGAAATGTACATTATTTGAACAGAAACTGCAGTGGCACAGCAGATTGGAGGCTTAGTTTATAGTAAAGAATCACGTTTTGGGAGGGTCTCCCATCAAGAAAGACAGAAATTCTTCAAAAGATATTTTGTACTGTGATTTTGCTGAGAGTGTAACAAAAAATTTTACTCCTCATTGGGAGTAATATGGGTGGTCCAGGCAATAGACAAATGATTTGTGATTTTAGTTGACCCTTTTAAAATCCCTCCTTGAATGAAGAACAAGGGAATGGGCACTAAAGCTGCAGGGCTCTTTGTAGAGGTTTGAAGCTTAATCTAAGAAGAGACAAGTCACAAAGGAGGGGAAAACAGAGAGAAGCAGATGAATGTATTAGCAGTCAGAAAATCTTTGAATTAACTAGATGTCTATATAAACAGTTTTCTTCAAATCTCTTTATAAAGTTATAAATATATTACATAAATACAAGCAAACTTATACTTACGACAGTCCTCTGGGGTCCTTTATCAAACTCTAGCTATTATAAATACTCTCTAAGGAAAATTAATATAAATTAGGGATAGAAATTACATTTTATAAAGAAATAACTAGATAAAATACTTGAATTTAATTTGTTTCCTTCTCCATCTGATTTAATACCTTCTGGGTTTCTTGAGAAATTGTCACGCTCTCTAGATCAAGTTTTCGATATGCCTCCCATTACCATAGAATCATAGAATGGTTTGAGTTGCAAGGGACCTTTGAAGGTCATCTGGTGCAACCGTCTTACAGTGAACATGGACATCTGCCACTAGATCAGGCTGTTCAGAGGCCCATCCAACCTGAATGTGAATGTTTCCAGGGATGGAGCTTCTACCACCTCTCTGGGCAACCTGTGCCAGTTTTTCACCACCCTCACTGTAAAATAATTCTTATATCTAGCCTAAATCTGCCCACTTTTAGTCTAAAACCATTACCCTTTGTCCTGTTGCAACAGGCCCTACTAAAAAGATTGTCTCTATCTTTCTTACAGGACCACCTTTAAACACTGAAAGGCCACTATAAGGTCTACCTGAAGCTTCTCTTCTCCAGGCTGAGCAACCCCAACTCTCTCAGCCTTTCTTCATAGCAGAGATGTTTTAGCCTTCTGATTATTTTTGTGTCTCTCCTCTGGAATCCTCTGACAGGTCCACATCTTTATTATGCTGGGAATCCCAGTGCTGGACACAGTACTCATAAGAGTGGACTGGAAGAATAATCCCCCTTAATCCGCTGGCCACGCTTCTTTTGATATAGCCCACAATATGGTTGGCCTTCTCATCTGTGAGTGCACATTGCTGACTCACTTTTCATTTACCAGTAGCCCCAACTTCTTCTCTGCAGGTTTGATCTTAATCCCTTCATCCCCCAGCCTGTATCGATACCAGAGATTACCCCAACTCAGGTGCAGGATCTTGCATTTGTCCTTGTTGAACCTCATGAGATTCACATGGGCCCACTTCTCAAGCTTGTCCAGGTGCCTCTGGATGGCATCTCATTCTTCCAGCTTGCTGACTGCACCACTCAGCATGGTATCACCTGCAAGCTTGCTGAGGATGCACTTGATCCCACTGTCTATGCCATTAATGAAGATATTAAACAGCACGGCTTCTAGTACGGATCACTGAGGGACACTACTTGTCACTTATCACCATCTAGACATTGAGCTATTGACCACTACCATCTGGATATGACCATCCAAAAAAAATTCCTTGACGACCTAACAGGCCACCCATCAAACCCGTAACTCTCCAGTTTATTGAAAAGGAAGTTGTGGGGGACTGAGTCAAAGAATTTATAGAAATCCAGATAGATTACTTCTGTAGCTTTTCCCTTGCCCACAAATTCCATCACAAAAGGCCACTAGGCTAGTTAGGAAAGACCTGCCCTTAGTGAAGCCATGTTGGCTATCTTGAATCACTTCCCTGTCCTCCATGTGCCTTATCATAGCTTGTAGAAGTCCTGGTTCCATTATCCTTCCAGCCACAGAGATGAGGCTGATCAGCCTTTCCAAAGTAGAGAGATCAGGATCTGATTGTCTGAGAACACAGTTAATTCTTCTAGAACAGAAATTTGCCCTTCCCCTTCTCCCTTTCCTCTTCCCCTTCTCCCTTCCCTTTCCCCTGTAGCCTTTCCATCCTTTTATTTTTTCATTATAATATTATTGTAAAATTGTCATCCAACCAAGCTACAATGCATCTTTCCCTTTTTGGTCATTTACCCTGATGCAACATGTGAAACACTTTTATTTTGATCTGGTCACTGTTCATATATGTGAGACACAGGTGTCATCAGCTGCAACACTGTGAGACAATGATGAACGAGACCTTTAGAGCTCAGATTTACATTTCAAGAAACATCAAAAAAGCTTAAAGGTGGGAGAAACTAAATATGTGGCATAGCAGTTATCTCGCAGAAAGCAAGAACACTAAATCCACGTACAGACACTTTGTTCAGCAATCACAAGAAGAGTATTCTAGAGAATACAAAGCAGCTCATAGTTTAACCATAAGGCAATAGGGTGAATTTTGATGCAAGATGGGAGAACATATGGTTTGTGTTGTAAAACATATCACAGGTGTCCTAGTAATCTCATTTTATTATTTATACTTGTGTTCAAGGGCTGATTTTCGATTTGTTGAAGACTAATATTCCCTAAGGATTTACTAATAAACAGTATAGGCTCTTAAAGGGCAAATATCTGGAAGTTACTTACAATATGGCACCTCAGTCATACTTATGTAGACATGTCTTGGGTGGGATTATGTCCAGAGCTTCCCATCCTAAACCTCTGGTCCAGTTATTCTTGATTCACTTCCTACTTAGACATAATGTTTTCAAAAAAGTAGATTATGCAGAAAATTTGAATTGCCCTTACCCCAACTCAGTAACAAAGACTACAGAATGATATTTAATATGAAAAGATTATGCTTTAAGTATACAAATTGCAATGGACAAACTGTGTTGCTCTGTTGTAATCCAAAATTTCAATCAAAAGTAATTCTTTGTACAATATTGTTAGGCCTGGTATTAAAAAAGGATTTGCTAAATACTGAATGGAGAATCAATCAAACATTTTATTGCAAAATGACATCTTAAATAGAGCTTCTTCTAAAACACTAGATATTTTATTTTGTGCAGTTTTTGTTTTCTGTTTCCTGTTATGTGCTTCAGACTTCATTTAAATATCATTGTGCTTAAACAGATACAAAAATACCCTAACTTTGAAGCTTCATCTGGAAGTTAAATTGTATTTGTAAATGCTTCACTGAACAAAATTTTTCAAGTATAATTTGAGTATAGTAATCATGTTTAAAATACAATTTTTCATAGTTATGTCCCATCTGCTCAATACTGATAAGGAGTTCAAAAACCAAGCTATAAAAATCAATGCCACTAAATGTTTATTAATTATATAGAAACTTGCTTAGGTTACTGAGCACATTTAATAACATGAATGTATATTCCAAAGTATAGATGCAAATTTAGAAGATACATTTTAAGTATAGTTAGATTGCATAAAGTTTACAAGCATCATGCTTACTATTTTATTTAATCTGATTTTATACCGAGAGTCTCATTTCACTGCAGGTAAAGCACATATTTTTTGCCTGAGAAAAAAAGGAGTAATTGCATATTAAAAGTCAATGGAGCATAGTGGGTAAAACTGCACACAACCTACCTTCCATCATTTTTGAAAAATTACCAGTAAATTTAAGGCTTATGTCTAATTTTCTCAGACATTATTTTTAACTCCACTAGCATCATGGACTGATTTAACCAGCCAGTCGTGCATGAGGCATTCAGGTCAATTAGATTGGCACAAGAATGTTTCATGGTTTTTCTCAGATCCAGCCTCACAAAAGACACTGGAGAGAGATAAACTGCATTAATGATAATTTTTTTGACAAGGATGTGCATGGCTGAAGAAGAATCATCATCAAAAACAAAGCTCACAATACTTAAACAACAAGCTGTAGACTAGTGAAAGTGGCAGAATAGGAATGACTTAATTAGAGGCTTTACGACCACCTTACTGGGAGGTGTGCATATAGTTTTTATTACTTCAAATCCTGTTCTGGCAGAAGCAGGGACACTTGAGAATAAAAGCAGTCAGTACCACAGACAATTCAAAATGATAGACCATAAATTAGTTTCTACCTTCAGTAGAACAGTCAGAACTTGATCCTGTCACCACAGACTCATCATAAATTTTTGGATATGCCTGTATCACAAAGGAGTGCCACCTTCCAGAGCAGTTCTGTAGGATGTGCTCCTTATCTTCTGCCTTCTGCCTTTTTACTTTGCCATTTCCAAATGAACAAATATGTGAAAGACATGTTTTGGCACATGGAGGTTGAAAACATGCAGATGCATTTGCCTGCAATACAGAGGGAGGATAAGCGAACCTTACCTTCAGGACTGTCTCAAACAGGGTGGGCACAGGCCATGTATCCTATTGATCTATGCAGTTTGAGACCGAGAAAAGTTCCATCAACCACAATGATGGAGAGAGGCTTCACTTGGTTCAAAATTATTTCAGCTTTTTTTTTTTTTTTTTTTCCCTGAACCTCTGAAAAGAAAAATTGACAGAAAACCCCATCTAAAACAGATTGTTGTCTACTTACAGTAGTGTCCATTCATACTGAGTTATAAAAAGCACTGAGTTTCTTTAAATTTATACATTTTTTTTAATTCAAAACCATGCTTTTTCATGCTTTATTATTTATGTGAAACATTTTATATTACATTATATATTTATGTATTAAATTCTTCTGTCACCCATATAGGAATGTAAACCATTAGCTTTGTTTTAGAGCAACACACTGTAACAACTATATTTCACTAACTACACTGAGGTAATACAGATTAGAATTATTTAATCAGTGACCAAAAAAAAAACCCCAAAAAACCCCCAAAAACCCATCATTAAAGACAGATATTTGAAAAGAACCAAAATAATGTAGGTTTAAAAGCCACATTAGTTCATTTCTATCATACGTCTATGAACCATCAGTGATCTACTGAGATTTGCTGACTGTAAGAGGCAGAGACTACACATTAACCCTTATTTAAAGGTGTAAAGCTACATGACACTAAGATAATAGCATCTGGCCATCTGAATGTATGGTTTTCTATTTAAACATTTATGGGAAGTACCATAATATAGTCAAACTTCCTTTATATGCAAATGAACAAATGTCTGATGCTATATTTGCTTAAATATAAAAATTCATCTTGATTTGAAAATGTCAGCATAACCTTTGATAATGGATTTATCTAGTTTAGTTAAGATTGTGCAATTTACATCTAACCTAAATTCCAAGCAACTTCCATATTCCAGTCTTTGAATTTTAAATCTTTTTGTTATAGACTCATGTATTCCCCAGATTGAAAAATTTTGTTTCTTTTATAAATGTTTGTGAAAATGGCCATGCAACAGTGATAGCTTGTTAGTGATTCTGAAAAGCTCTGTGAAAGGAAAATAGAGTTCAGGTTTTGTAGAAAAAGAAGATTGGAAAAACTAAGTTCACATATATAATTTTTGCTATTTAAGCTTGTATTACATTGTAGTGTTCTCAGTAGTATTTTCTTAAGTGCCAATTCTGATTACTTTTGATTTTAAAAAGAATTTTGTGGCTATTACTTCCTGTTCTTGTTCTGTAGAAAAAAAATAAAAGAATAGGACTCCTTACTTCTGTCACCAAGGCAAGAACAATGTCGCCTCAGCCATAATGATTTCAAACTGGATAGTTTAAAATAAAAAAACACATAAGAAAGAAAAAAAAAAATTATACATGTCATTCCTGTTGACAGAATTTTAAGATGCTTGTGTTTGGTGATAAATGGGCAAATTATACTTCAATCTGAATAGCAGTGAAACTGAAAGTAAATGCAAAATAACAGACCTGATATCTTGGGTAAACCATGCCAGATAGATATCTGAGTATTTTATATTTTATTATTAGCAAGTCTGACAATGCTTCGATACGTCAACCTTCTGGAGAAGTCATATTACTATTGTTATTTCCTCAGACTGAAATCCTAGATGCTAGGAACGCTTAGGATGTTTGATTGAGTAGATGGTAAGGACAGCAGACTCTTGTTCCTCTTCTAGTTGAAAAGCATACTATTAAAGCCAAAGATGACATCTCCAACAGCATAAAGATATTTGGGTTCCAGGGTAAAGTGCTGTTTTCAAGAGTCAATTTGACCCTCACTGCTTAAAAATAACTTCTGCTTAATAATAGCACTGCTTAATAACCACATTGATCTAACCAGTATGGTGGTGGTAAGTCATAGGCTGGACTTGTTGATCTCAGAAGTCTTTTCCAGACTTAGTAATTCTGTGATACCGTAATTCTGAAAATAATATTTCACTTTCTAGTCCCAAATCTAGCATTAATTGTTAATTGGAAGACAAATAGAAAACAGATTCTGGGCTTAGTCTGTTAAATCAGATTTAGTCTTGATAATTTTAGATATTTAAGACTTAGCATCAAAAAATAGTGTTGGTCCCCCCAATCCATCTCTTCTTCAAACTGAACAAGCTCCCTCAGCCACTCCTCACAAGGCAAGTACTTTAGCTTCTCACCATGTTGGTGGCCCTCCCTGAACTTGCTCCAGTTTAATGATACTGACTGTGCTCCTGTCCTTACAACACAGAAGAACACTGCTGGCCTGAAAGGTCTCACTGTGGGCTGAGGCTCAGGCCACTCTCTGCCAGTTCTTCCAGGATTACGGCAGAGCTGCTCCCCAGCCTTTTTTTAAACATGCCTTTTCTTCATTGGGAAAGCCTCTCTTTTTAGAGACACCTGGACAGACACATATGTAAAATAGAGTACTTATCATGGATGTTTTGTGTGGTTGGCAAAATCTCAATGTGTTTGTATCTTCTTGGCTATGAGAAAAGGATTGGAAACATGAAGTGTGTGGAAAAAAAATGCACTGATGTTGCTTAAGACTTTGGAAATTATGGAAATATTTTAATATTAAGAATATTATATAGCCTGTTTTTTTCAGGTGTAACTACTTCCTATTATATGTTTTACATTATAGCATTCTCCTACAACTGCATAAATTAATTCCTTAATATTATAGTATGTTCCTGTTTTTATATCATAGAATTTATTAATCTTACCTACATTACTTATCTTAATCCATTATTACATATTTCAATGATAAAAATTTATGCTTCTCATAACAATTTATGTATTCTTTTTCCATGCTTTAGACATAATTAGATAGAACTATTAGATAGGAATAAACACTACTGTAGTATTTATACATATCTAGAGTTTTATGGAGAAAGCACTAAAACCCAGATTAAGTTTTTTAAAGGTCAGGGCAATATATAAACTCAGAAAACTTTCTGGGACTCACTTTTTTCCTTTTCCTTTAAAGAACAATTGCCTCATTTAGGAATAATTGGTATTCACAAAGGAAATGCACATGTTCTGAAACCTAGTAATTTCCAATTGCCAAGATACCTAATGAGTTGTCTTAACAAGATTACCAAACATATAAAAGGAACTAATTGCACTGCATTTAATTCTGAAATCACAACTAGATGCAAAATAGGTTTTGCAGCTGGCATTTTGCTGGCAATGCAGTACGAAAATAAGGAGGTAGCTAGAGATCAGGGGATCATCCTGCTCAGTTTTCAGGAAGAGTCACTCCTTCCTCCCCAAATAGACACAAAAATTATATGCCATTACTGCTTGAAGAGAGAAATATTTTAACAATCTTTTACATGACAAGGGATTAGCCAAACATTCATTCTCCAGAAACATCTTTAATTAACTGTGTTTTATTTATTTATTTGCACTATGACCTACTATTCAAATAACAATGGACAGGTATTGTTTCATAATATAATTTGGGGGTTATATTTTCTATCCATCTTTTTATCTATGACCTTTCATACTGTTTGCACATTCACAGATACAAACTGTTGCTTAAACTTCTTAATATTCACTTTAAAGCTCTTCCTTAATTACTGATAAAAAAAAAATTTAATTATTCCTTTTAAATATGAATACACTGTTTTGCTGGTCTCCAAAACAGGTAAGAAAGCTTATTACCCTTACTGGTACATTCTTTATGCTCTTAGATCAGATGACTTGTAGAATTAGATTCCAATTGTATTTCCAGAGAATACTATCCACTCTGGAATGAAATAATGTATTGTTTTTCTTTTCATATCTCTGCATTATAGTAATTAACAATTTTCCTATTTTCAATGTACTACACAGTTATATTCAATAAATCAAAGCACACAAAAAATATAAATATTCTATTTTTTTCTTTGATTTCAAATAATTCTAATTTCATTCATGATATTGGAGTTCAGAGGTTTTATGTAAACCCCTCAGAAATCTCTGAATGTTCTGGTTAGTTTTGAATTTTCCTGGAAAATTATTTGCTTAGAATTGTTTTCAGCTTTAGGAAAATGTTTGTGATAAAACACCATCAATTTTTTTTTAATTGGTTTTATTGGCTTATTTTTTAATCGGCATTTGAACCTTGTCATTTTTAAAGATCTAGGTGGTTATAAAGGACCATTTTACTTGACAGCAGCTAGTGAGAGGCTCATGCAACAAAAGACAGCAACAGTAAGATAGAAGTTCAAGATTGAGGAGGAGATGTGGCTAAATCCCTTACCTATTTCTTTCACATTTTTCCTTGTCTCTCCTTTTATTCTGATAAGAAGGTCATGCAAGGGTTCATCGTGCTTTTTTGCTAAACTTGATGTGGAACATTTGTAATACTTTTTACAGGTGTTTGCCAAAGTGTAGTCATCTTCTTCCAAAAGATATGTATGAGGCAATTATATTCTTCTTCAAAAATATTAATTGTTCATGATCACATGCAAGAGATTAAGAGAATTTTTTGGAAGCACTTCGATCTTTCAGCACAGCATGTCTCTAGTCACTGTCTATCAGTGTTGTGTGTTTCAAAATATTTCACAAAATATTTCTTTAATATCTTGTATTTGATAAATAACGGGCACATGTACAATTTGTGAAAAATAATTACATCTGGTTGTTGTATTCTCCACTAAAAAACCTAGGAATGTTGAAGGCAATAGGAGTCAGGTTCCAAGAAAAACAAAAGAATGGAGTTCATTTACATTCATAGACTGACCTGTTTAATTCCCTGTCAAAGGAAGTGTTGCATGCTAGAAGTTCAAAGAAAGACAAGACAAGGTCCTGGAATCCTTCAGGATCTTGAAATGTGTAGAAGAAACAAACCACAAAACATCTGATCCTAAAAAAAGAGTTCAAAGGCTAGTAGACAAGAGTATCATATATCTTTGATTAATTTTTATGCTTCCCCAGATATATACTCATTCTTAGGGTTAAAGAAAGGCTACTGAGATAGACTGACCTTGGTCTGACCCAGCATGGCCTTTCTGTTTTTCCAGAGATTCTAGTGGAATCTTTGATGCCCATGAACATTTCACCAGTGTATTGTATGTACATCTCCAATCTTTCAAATCATTCAGGGGATGACCACTGGAGTCACAAGAAATCTGAGTTCTTTTACTTACAAATGAGATTTCTGCTATTCAGCCAGCTCTAAATGCTTCTATTGTTAAGGGCATATATCAATTTCAATTTCAATTTCTGTTCCTAATAGGTACCAGGAGAAAATAATGTTGCAAAGGAATAACCAACAGCAAAATTTAACCTGATAATATCTTTCTTTTTCTCATATTTTTATTAAAAGATACTCCATAAGAATGACCTTAAATACTGTAGCTGTTGTGTACTGAGAAGGCCAAATTATGAAGTACTTGCATAATCCTCCTTCAAGCAAAACAAAATGCATTTTTTGATACATCTTGACAAGATGTATGCCATATTTTTTGTAAATACACAAGACTTCATCTGAAAATTGCAAATGTAAAATGAATCATGCTTGTAAAATTTTACTATCGTATTATTGCTCTGCACATCTGTTTGAGACTCCACCATGACTGACTAAAAGGCTCGATAAAAAATAGCACAGACACAGCTGAAAGTAAAAGGGGGGGAAAAAAAAAAAGCAAATAGTAAAAGATAAATGATGTAATGTACAAACTGCTATTTCCTCCTCTACCCCACCTTTACGTACTCTAATTCCTGTATTGGATGTTTCTATTTCAACAATATTTGCCCTAATCACCAGTTATTGTGAATCCTTCCTCCTCTGTTGGACTCCTGATTGTATTGTATGACAAAGGGGGAATGTTGCAGAGGCCCTGAGCCAAACAGAATTCCCTTTGCCTTGAAAGAGTTTCTGAAGACAGAATATTTCTTTCCTAATCCCTTTGAGGTAGTTAGCAGAGCTATACTATTCTCTTTTCCATTTGTTGCCATTTATCCTTTGCTTCTTTAAATGTAACTAGTCCATTTTATAAAATGCTAGTGATCGTGCCTAGACATTATCTTACCAATAACTAACAAAAGAGAGACAGAAGAAATGCTTCCATATATCCCTTTGAGGGGGTCTTTCAGTACAATAGTCTTGGCAGAGGAAGGCACACAAGTACATCCATTCACATTGATACCCAGGGGCCTCTCAGGACTGCTGTTTGGCAGAATTGGAACAGAGAAGGAAAAAAAAAAATCTCACACTTTTTAAGCCTTGATCAGAGAGTTTTATTTTGTGTTGACCTTATCTTCAAGCCTGTGTGCATTGATCCTGAGGAAGCACACCTTGATCCCTTTTCTAGAGTGGTGAAGCAGCCATGTGTTCTCTGCTATCTCTAAAGTGTCTGGGTGCCTGACTACTGACAAACAAGGCTGTGAGGCTCACCTCCACAGTGTAACTAACAGAATCAGAACCGTTGATCAGAACTTTAATCATATGTGCTGGTATCTACATTTTATGATTATAGAAACTGAGATATAAGAATATATGCTGGAAAGCTATTACAATTTAAAACTATCTCCGAGCAACACATATATATAAACAATACAACATCACCGTCTTTTTCAAGCACAACAAATCTGTTGAGCTATTTTTTTGTTGTTGTTGTTAAGTTCTTAAAATAGTTGTTCTTAGCCTTTTCATAAACCAAATGAAATTATGTCAAAAACCAAGAAATAAAGATCCTGCAGAATTTATGGAAGATAGAAAGCATTTTACTTCAGTCAAACTCCAGCACATAGAAGTACCATAAGTAAAAACCTTTATGCATAATAATATATCCCCTGAGGTCCAAATGCAGGAGAAACTTATATACTTTTGTAAACACCTAGATGAAACAACCAGGATACATCCAACAAAATGATGCACACCCTGAGCTCCCACTATTGTATATCAGCTATAACAATGGAGGAAAAAAAAGGGTAAGAAAAAAAAAAGTATCACCTCTTTTCTGTACTGAGAAAAAAAAGTAAATGCAAACATTGTTAGCCTAATGCAAACATGCAAAGGACCCCCTGCATACTTTTCATATTAGCACTCCCACAGTGTATACCATCAGATGGTTAAAGGGAGGATGGTGAGGCAATGAGAGGATAAAAATAAAGCTTTTTTTTTTTTTTTTTCCTTTTCAGACTGGGTAGAAAGAATATTTTCTGCAAGGTCACCAGACTGTAATTACCATACCACAGTATTAAGAATGATGTAAACAGGTGAATTCTTCTAAGTTACTCGATAACAAGCCTGGAACCACTATCTAAAGGAAAAAAATAAATTAAAAAAAAAAAAAATCCAAATCAATAA
>JANIJG010022281.1:1547-18687 GCA_024611175.1 Megaceryle torquata | reverse complement strand
AAACCATTTATAACATTTCTGAGAAGACAAAACAAAAAATTAGCATGTTACTTGTAGTCTTACAAGAAATGGCTGAAGAAAAAAATCTGTCCTCTTGCATACGAGGTTTGTAATTGTCCTATCATTTTGTGGTTAAAAATGCAATGATATCTTGCTAGCATTTTCTGCAAAGACCTTTTAATTGTAATTAGTATGAACATTAATGAACTGAGTTTTTTTCTGACAAATATGGTAATCTTTCTTAGAGGTTTTCTTGGTATTAAGTGAATTCTTTAGTTCCAGCAGCTTTTCCTAGTATCTGTTCTAAATAGAGTAAAAATTTTGTTATTTTTCCAATTCATTTTACAGTCTGGAGAGTGTAGTGATGTGATTAGAAATGGGTTGAATGCTGCAACAAAATATTTGTGAATATTTGTTTGAATAGAATAATAAATTTGTCTTGGAGCAGGCTAGTCTTTAGGTACTCCAAATCATTTTTTCCCCCCTAAGCAGCTGTTGAAATGAACATTTTCATGCTGAAAGATTTTTGTGTGATATCTATCAGCTTGGCTAGGAAACCAAAAGTGACTTCTAGTCCCTAGTGTGCTAATCTGCACTGAACTTCAAGTTCTGTATCTTAGTACTGTAATAAAATAATGTGTTTTTTGAATTATCTATAGAGGAAAACATCAAAGGCTTAAAAACCCCTGTGCTTTATTCCTTATTTTAGAAGAAAAGAAACTGGTCTCGAGCCTGTGAGCTTATAATGCTTTTAATACGGCTATCTTTGCTGGTTGGTATACCAGTAACATTTATGTATATGAAGGGACATAGGCAGGCAATGATAGAGTGAACATGTTTATACTGTGTGATATTTAACAAAACCAAAAATAAGTCATATAGCTAAGTGAGTTTACACTTGGTTTGTACTATCCATGTCACCTCTAAGTAAATTTATTTCCCACTTTCTCACATTTGTTTTTTGCTGTAACTTCTACAGTTTACTGCAGGAAGTTACAAATATCACTACCTTGATGTGCATCAGTGTGCAAATTAAATCTGTGCATGTGCTAAAATTGCCACCACTCTGCTTATGGTCTACAGCAGTTACCCCTGTGGAATGGTCACAGGGCATTTCTCATGGTGGATGACGATTCCACATTGGGGTATATTTAAAAATGAAAGTCTGTATGTATAAAGTTGTGCAGAGGAAAAGCAAGACAAACCCTAAACATCTTTTGTGAATAGGGAAGGGGAACTTCTAGTTTGCTTTATATTCAAGGTATGGGACCAAACCATAGATCACACATTCATCCAATAAAGTGATATAAAAATGTGACAGCTGCTGGAGTTTTTATGCCATTAGAAATGGTGATTAGTAATTCAGTCTTTGTTTATTCTTTGTAACAACATCTGGCTAAACATCCATTGTACTACATAATGTAAATTATGTTTAAAAACATACAGCACCTGTAATGCTTACATAGTGAAAGTGATTCTCTGAAGACTTCTTGACATTCTGACTTCTGACTTCAAACATGATGTTATGAAACCTTTTGGAAAGGCTTGTAATTTAGTTCTTTTGACCTGATGTGCTGGGTTGGAAACTGAGATGATCTCACTATAAATGTGTATAGAAGCTCCTTTTTGCAAGATACCGGGACAAACTTAATCCAAGGTGTTTACTGTATGAATTGCTCATATGTGTGCATGAAGTTATGCTTCTTAAAGATTAATATTTATAGAATATATATGTAGAAATTTCTCTCTATCTATGGATATATATTCTACATACATATACATGTGTTCTACATATATAGATGTATATGGATATATTTCTGGACTATATGTAGAATATACTTTCTGATTTTTGGTTTCAGTGGATATGATGCCAATATTAAATCCAACTGTTAAGTTTTAAAATAATGCACCATAGTATTTACTTTAATTTTCTAACAGATACAAGAAAAAAACCTGTTTGGTGTGATTAATTATTGTCAACATTTTTGCAGAAGACATGAGCTCATGGTATTATTCTACTAAAGTTCATCCAGAAGCAATTATTTTGTTACTGTTTTTGTTAGGTGAATACTTTCCTTAAGAACAAAAGTAGAAGGAGATAATTTGGTGAAGTGCAAAGGCACAAAGAAAAACATAAACAGTCCAAACCAGACATTTTTTGTATGTCTTTGTAGATGCCATAAGTAATATTCCGATTCTGAATTTTAACTTGCAAGCTGGCAACAACTGGAGTCCAAATTTGCATCAGGAAATTGCATCCAAATCTTGTGCTCAGAACTGCTTTCTCTCATTTATGTCAAGCAGAGGTGCAGTGTATCAGTATTACATTTTTTGCTTTACAGTTATTTGAAAGAATGAGAAAGATCCGTTGAAGGAGAGATGAAGGTGTAGTCTTATGTGTGAGCAGTGCTGTTTCCTCACCTGACAACAATTCTTCTTTTGGTTTTGACAGCTTCATACTATTACCTTGGATATTATTCATAAAGTTATGATCAAATAATTGAGCTATCATGAATTTTGTCAAACAACTCTCAGAGATCCTAGTAGTAGCATTGGATTTACTATATTAAAAGATTTCCCCTTAGTTTTTTTTAACTAAGTGATGCATATAGAAATAAGACTCCTTTGAGAAGTTTCCTTGGCAGACAATAGAATCAGGTGAGTATGTATGCTTATGTCACATTACTCTGAAGCTTTGTGAAAAAAAATGGAAAAAAAAAAAAAAAAAAAGACACTCAGAAAACTATTCATATAATGTTTTATCTTGTCTGTTTTACTTTCTTTTATAGTTTCTAAAAGTTGGAGTTAGATGACATTTTTAGAGGAAAGAGTTTCTATAGCCACTTAACATTAGAGAATAGATTGCTTGTTCAAGAATCAATCTAAAATGGAAAAGCTCAGGCATATCCTTTTCTCCAGTCAGAGGACATTCTGAAATGAATCAGAATTCCTCTGGTCCATTATTATTAATTATTATTATTATTATAAATCCTCTTGCTTTCAGCAACAATTTTTGTTTTATGAACATTTGTCACACAAGCATAGTTATCATGTTCAAATGTGCAGGGATGTTGTATTCAGAAGAGAGAACCTCTTTCCAATTAGCATTTTTCAGTTAAATTAATTCCATTTTGCTTCCCAGCAAGGGAGACTGAAACTGTTGACCTTTGATGCAAAAGAGATGTAAAACTCTCAGTGTTAGTGCATTACAGAAAGCAGAGCCAAAAGCACTAGTGTACTCATTAGTGGACTGATACATAGATTAAAAGGAGCAAGACTGAGCACTTTAAAGTAAACAGAGGGAAACTGTTGATCATCATGTTGTTTAAGACTTGTCACATTATATGGGTGAAATTAGTATACTATGACTTGATCTCTTTGGTAGATGCATGAGAAAAAAATCTTCAGTTTACAACGTATATGAATAAACCATTTTTGAATCCGTACTTGGTGAAGGTAAATTTATGAAAGGATAAAAATTTATATTCTGCCCTTCTGTTGGGAGTCTGCATCCATTTGGCAAAATGTGTTGCTTGCTACTGATGACATGAATTGAAATTTCCATCAAACAGAAGTTTTCTAACTGGTGTCATTGAATAGCTCTTGGTAGCTGAAACAGATGTGTAGAGACATCTCTGAAACTGGGGACATCTATGTTACTTCAGTAATAGTGTGTGACTCTTCAGAAATAGTACATTCTTAGACTTCCTAGAGTTTTCATGAAAGGTTTTGGTTTTTTTGAAACTGAAGTGCTCCTGCTTGAGAAATGAAATTTCTGAAATTATTCTGTTTGAGGGGCAAGCGGTCTTGTTAAAAGAGACAGGAGTATCTTAAGTTCAATAAATTTGATATCCATCAAGAATAAAGGTTATTTCTATGTAGGACTCCTCTTAATTTTCCCTAATGAATATTGAAAAACATTAGAGAATCTACCTTTTTTTTTTTTTTCATGGATTTTTTTCAGTTTTCTTCTAGAAATGCCTTGTAAACTAGAAATTAACTCCTCCACATTGTGGAAATTTGCATGCAAAAATCTGGAAACCTAATCTCACAAATTAAGATGGAAATCTAAATCTTCAAACAAGCACCTTCTTCTTTCTAGTTATCAAAAGACAGTTATTTGCCCAAACTGAGTAATAAAAAGTACATCACTATCTACTTCTTTTCCTTAATCACTGAATGTACCACTTTTCTTAAATTAAAATGTCACTTTTTAGATTTCCTTTCCATTTAACTGTAATGGACTTTGATAGCAGGCCAATCTTGCCCTACTAATTCCTATGTTATTGAAATCTTTGTGGCATTTCTGTGCATAGAGAATTTGGCCCTATTGAAGTACTAGATTATACCTTTTGAAGTAAACAGAGTTGTGAAGAACACACACAGTGTATTCATTCAACCTATAGTATTACATCCTTAAAATGCTCATTATGTGACTAGTTTTGTAGCTTCACTCAAACATTATTTAGTTTACAGCGCCATGTGTTTATCTTCCATTCTTAGCTACTGGAAACCTTACATTTGATCCCTGTTTCAAAACGTGTACATTTACCCATTCACTTGCATAGAGTATACCTGAAAACATAACCCAGTTGAGGTCTTCCCTGGAAGTGAGTAAGCAGGATTGCAACAGCAAATAAGTGAAGTCTATTGGCTTGATATCTTTCAGAATGCAGGTCTGCCTTTTTACCTTTAGTCCCACTGAAGTCAAAGAAGTTCTGTGTATTAAAATTATCGACAGTGGTTACTTTAAAAATTCATCAACTTACATTTTTAGAAAGTAGCAAATTCCAAACATAAAGTGAGAGAGCTTCTTTGGAAATTAAGTGACCTTTTTAAAGATTTCCAAAGTTCTGTAACTGTTCCTCTAAGATCAGCTAGCATAACTTATTTAGATGGCCTTTCATTTTGCAACTATTTGCAAAAAAAAAAAAAAAAAAAGGAAGATCAGTAGCAGAGGAAGTCTATAATTTTGGGTTCATGTAAGCTTTTACTAGCAATTATACGGTAGTACTAATTGTAGACTAGTAACTATAAACATCAACTGTTATCACTTCTAGAAGCAGGCACTCTCTGCAAAAATATGCCATTAACTTCAGAGAGTGCACTCACTTGAAAGAGACAGCTGAAAAGTAAAATCACTGAACAGAATTAGTACTGTTCTAGCTCAAAACAGGACACATGCTAAAAATGTCTACCAACATAATAAAGCCTAAGGACAGGAGCTGATACCAATGCCCTAAAGACAGAGGCCACAGACCTGTTTCTTAGAGCTTGTCCTTGTCATCTAGTGAATGGATTAAGCAGATTGCAGGGCACTGCAGTCTTATCTTTTCCTCAGTCCTGATAGATAATGGCTGCATTTCTCAGTCTCAGGCAAACAACAAGGAAAATGCTTCTCTTTCTCCTGGATGTTGTCTTTGTTGTAAAACTAATTCTGCCTGTAGATAATATTGTAATACTGTTCTGGTTACTTCTCTGCAGAAAGGTGTAGGTGGACTAGACTACTCCACCTTTCCCGGTCAGTAACTTCTCCAAAATGGGCAGTTTTTTTCTTTCTTTTTGTCTTCTTCTGTTTCAGTATTGCTCAGACCCTCCATCACCAAGTAATGGCAAAATGTTAATGACCAATGTTTAGGTATTTAGGTGTTTGGGGTTTTTTTAGGTGTTTTTTTTTTTTTTTATTATGGGTATGGTTGGATTTGGTGATCTAGGAGGTCCTTTCCAACCATGAATATTCTGTGATTCTGTTAAAAAAATACAAATGGTTCTGGATTTTCTCAAGACAAAAAGTTTTTTCCTACTACAGTTTGAACTACTTATTAACAGCATCAAGCAGGCCAGACTACTCCAAATTGCACTGTGCCTGGTGAGTCCTGCAACCTAATGTTTAGAAACCCACATCTTTGTTTTGTTCTTTTATAAAATATAGAATTATACAAACATGTTGGCGCAAGGAGCGGAAAGCCTCAGCCTACATTTCCAGCATACGATATAATTAAAATAACTAGTATAAAAATATGTAACTCCAGAACAATATTTGCCTAGTTGAAGCAGTTAATATGAAAAGGACCCATACTGATGAAAATAATATTAAAGTATTTAATACTCTGGGCTTTATGAAGCCAACTCTTCCCTCAATTCTCTCAGTGTGCCAAATCCTTTCTTGCTTTGTAAAAGAGCTTTTACTGTATGTAATAACAGTATTTTTTCAGACAGTGCCATCCTCAGGGACAGGGCTGTTTCTTCTCTTTTCAGAGGGTGCCACACTGCATTCTGTTACTATAGTAATAGTAACATTTCATAAGTAGTTTCCAGTGTTAGTAGAAAAAAGTGCACATGCATCTTTAGAGACTTGCAGTTTACCTTATCTTGCCTTACAGTATGGAAAATATTAAAAATATTTGGAGATTAAAACATTAGAAACATTTTTTCTTCAGTTTCGTCATGCCATTATTGTTTATCATTACCTTTGGGACAGTGGAAATAGTACAATGTTAATTCATTTTAAAACTAAAATATGGGTCTTTCTTCTTTTTCTAGGATGTGAACTTTTTGTTCACTGAGGATAGGATAAACGGTAGGGAAGAATACTAAGAGGTAGGTGTTCTGTATCTCTCACCCTTTATCCCTCTGGATATTCTCTGTTGGTTACAGGTAAAAGAGAGTTCCAAGATCATATTGTTGTTGCTATCTAGAAAAGTACCTTGATATGACTGAGAGTATGATGAGATGCAAGATTTGTTCTGTTCCTCTGATTAAAAGATGTTGACCAAAAGGAATGGTCAGGTTTATTACCTTTGTGCAAAGCTTAACAACTGAGTATTCTTAGTCACGTGGTAAAAGGACATAAGAAGTCATCCATTTCATTTCACTATGGGCAGAATGAAACCCTCACTACAACTTGTCATCTCCCTCTGGCTGGCTTGCCAAAGATAAGCTAGTGGCTGACATACCCTATTTATACTTGACTGACCTGAAGCTGTTCTTACCTGTGTAAAACACAGATTACGCCACAGAAATTAAGATAGTTTAAAGCAGCAGAAGGAGAGGCAGCTGTGAGGTCTCTGAAGCTGAGAAAGAAGAATTGGAATTTGCCCACTCCTCACCTAGGTGTTAAGTTTTACATCAGCTTTATTTATGACTTTTATTTTTAATTCACAAGAGATCTGAATTCCCCCGACCAAAAAAAACCCCAACAACAACAACAAAGTGATGTAAATGTCATAGAACTTTACGTTTCACTGTCAGACATTGCTGGAAAAGAAAGGCAGCACTGCCTATATAAAAATTCTTTCTGCCAATATAACTGAATATACTCACATTGAGGTGAAGACTCACATTCAGTCTTTACTGAAACATGCATGTCTCTGCTCACAGTAGAAAGGGAAATTAATCTGTTTTGCTTCCTTTTCCTCAGCATAAAATGTGTGCAATACAGTATGTAATAGGCTTGTCTTAATCAGTTACCCTGCCAGTTAGCACTGTGACCTTTACAATATTCCCTTGGCTTTTTTGTGAAAGGCAGACATCACTATCATGGGTAACTACATTATATGATTTTTCCTTGGAAGATAGACAAACTCTGTAAACTGCTCTTCAGAGAGAATGTATCTGTTACTTAAGATCTCATCATTTTGCTTGTCAAAGCCCACAGCATATGTCAATAACAGTTAGGTTACCTTAGATTCTGAGACCATTTTGATTTAGGATTTATTAGATGGCAAAAAAAAAAATCTACCTCTAAGCTGTGCAATTTTGAAAAAGCAAAGAATTACTTTGAATATATATATATATAAAGTATTACAACACTCATAACCATTCTCATTTCTAATAAACCACTACTATCCTGTTTCTACAAAGCATTTAATTTTGCAAAGCGTACTTAATTGTAAGTGCTGGGTACCATGAATCATATGCCTAAAGAAAATTATTTGAACTATAATTAAGGAATGATAATTATAGAAACAAAAAAAAAAGTCACATTTTTATTATTGTTTTCCTACATGACTATAATATAAATTTAGCATCTTCGGTAAAATAAACTGAATTATTGGTGACTATATTACATTGGGAGTACAATTTTCCACCATCTGAGTGTTGTATGACAGAAAGTTACTGCAAGGGTTATTTCACTGATACATGAAACGTGTGGAATTACCAGTTATAATACAGAGAGGTCTGATTCCCTCAGTTTTCAGGAACCACATCTTTTTCTTCAGGAGAAAACCAGTAGCTTTTAATTAAAACAGTTAAAACCAACAAATTTTAATGACTAGTTAATAAAGTGTGTAATAAAGTTATTTCTTAGTTGTGTCTAAATTAGAAATCCTACATGTGGAACCACACTCTTCCTGGTGAAGTTTAAACCCTAGAGCTTTATGGAGCTTTAAAAAATAAAATTCAACACTAAGCATCTTAAAGAATTTAGAGATCACACAGCTATAGAGGGTGGCAGGGAGAATGATTTTCTACAAGTGTGGTGATGTAATTTTTGCTGCAGGGCTTTTAAGGCCTGTGGGAAGTCAGTCTCTTTTGCACCTCTATGCAAAATCTCTTTAACAGGTGCTCTCGGATTCCCCCAATATCAGATCTTCACATGTGTGTGTGCCCATCCACTGGCACAGTCCAAAGGCACAGTTTGGGGTTTTGAGTAACCAAATGACCTGCCAGCAATCAGTACCCACACTCCAAGCAAATAGCTGTTATCATAATGCAGGCAATTAATTTTTAATTTTTCCAACATAGAGTTAATGAGTCACAGATGCAACAATTCTAAACCAGTATCTCCAGTATCTCATTGCACACCTCTTAAGTCCGAGGGTCGAATTTCCAGTTTGCGCCCAAGTACTTAATCTCTCTGGTGGCTACGTGGTCACTTCATTCTGTGTGTGCAAGCTGGGGAGCCTGGCCACAACTTTACCAAAACAGGAAAAGTGTTTTTCTAAGGGGATCACAGGGTACAATGTCTAGGAATTTTGATGGAGTTAGCAGTAGTGTTAGCAGTGTGCAGTGTACAGGCTACTCTAACCATTTTAATGACCTCAATGATTAGCTTTTTCTTGACACATTTTTCACATCTGCTCTCCTTAAAAGAAGCTACTAAAGGCCCCTGGTCAGCTGATAGAAATCATGTTTTAAAGTATATTATATTTGTGAGGCATTAAATGTGGACCAAAAAGAGATCAGACTAGTTCAGGGTGCCTCTTCTAATACTTAGAATATTTCTGACAAAAAATAATGTCAGTTATTAGTGTCATGTCTCAGTCTGGTGCATCTCTGTATCCTTTTCACAGCCAATGAGCCATGGAGTGTTCAGTGCAGAAACTGACTGCTTGGAAATGTCCCTAAATGGGGACAAGCCCCAGAATTTATTTCTAAACAAATCAAACCATGACTATACTACAAATGTTGCATTGTGGATGTAGTACTTAAGAACTTGTATATGATATATTTCAAAGATAAAACACTAAATAAAAGTTGTAATATTTTCATTGTATTCTCTTTTGTATAGATTTCTGAAACATAATTTTGTTTGAGGTGATGATTAGTGTTCTTCGGTATTGCTGATTAAACACAGTAAACTCATTGTTTTAGACAAGAAGATCAGTGTATTATTTGTAGATAGCAAAGATGATCCATCACCGTTATGATTCAATAGCCTTCAGTGTTCTTAATTCAACTACTTTAACCTTTGTGAATAGCTGTTTTGCATAATATTCTTTCACTTTCTTTTAACCATTCTAAGTGACCATTTGTCTTCCATTCTGTCAGGTACATGGAAGATATTTCTTTGTATGCAGTGTTACAGAAAAATCATTATATAAAGATATAAATGGAACTTTGGGTAAATAATTTTAATGCTATGATACAAAGTGACACAAGATCTAAAAGTTAAAGCTTGGAGCCAAACAGAGAGTCATACCAACATAAAGGAAAAAAAAAATGCAGTGACTGAAGGAATCTGTGCTGACCTAAAGACTGGCTACATGTTTTTTCGTAGCTGGGAAATTATTCAAACAATATTTTAAGCTTACATGTTTTCGTTTGTTTGTTTGCTTGTTTCTGGAGAAATTTTATTTTTTACATTAAAGCCAGAGAGAGAAAGAAAAAAACCTTTCAGTCATGTTAATAAAAATTGATCACAGAAAAGCTTGATGTGAACCTTTCAATTGACTCAGCCGCATGCAGTTGGATGCAATTCTGTTTTAGGAAAAGAGTCTCAGTGTTTTCTAGAAGCTATTCAGGATTCTTGGTAATGAATCCTGATAAGCTCTAACACACCTTTTGTTATGCTAAAATATCTTGGAGACAGTAATTGGAACAAAAATAATTCTGCAAGGAGATCTCTACAATTAACATGAAATGGATATGTTTATTTTCGTGTTTTTCATTATACTTCTGGTGAGTTTCCAGCACATTTCAGGGAGCTACATATCCAGCAAAATGAATTACAAATACAGTCTTAGAGGAAAGAGAGCAAGATTGTTTCTGAACAGAATCAGTACTTTTTAGTGGCTTTGGATCCCTGGCAGTCAGGTCATATTTTTATGAGAGACTCATAATGGTTTTGACTGTCTTGGGAACCTGATACAAATTCCTGTTGTTGATCTACCTCCACACAGAGGTACCCCATTAGGAGTCAATATGGGAACTGGCAAGGGATAATGCTTGCAGTAAAGTAGTCTACTTTCACATGTAGTTCATGGACAAATGATCTTTTCTCTTGCAGTTGAGCAGAATCATGCTGTTCAGAAATTGCAGAGATCTACTTCATTCATTGCTTCAGTTGTACCTGATTATATCTCATAGTATGAACCTTAGCAAGAAGAAGTACTTTCAAAGACACAATTTTCCACAAAAATAAGACAAATAAAAATCCAAATAACATTTTATTTTATAAAATATTTCACACTGAAACACATGCACATATACTTTTAGTAGTATTTCAATGGACAGTAATTCTAACTGTACAGGACAAGGTGAAAAAACCTTACACCTGTAGATGAATCATGAAATAGTTGAAGGAAAATATAATTCAGACAATTTGTCAAATGTCATTCAACCATTTACTGATATTTGGTTTCCAGATAAGGGAGATAGTGAGTGGGATTATAATTAAGAAAAATGTCAAAATTAGCCAAATAATTATTTTAATGAATAATTCAGACAGTTCTGCTGTCGGCACATGGTAGATCATTTAAAAAAGGTATGTCTATTCATGTGCATGTGTTTATTCATTTATATTTGTGTCTGCTTGCATTTATGCTTTTCAGAACGTTGTGTAATGACTCATGGAACACTGAACAGAATGAAATAATGAAGTATCTTGTCATCTCTTTATAAGTTTCTCAATGTTGTAAATACAGTTAGAAGATCAAATATTACATTATTTTTGCCTGTAAATGTCTCCAGGTGGTAAAAAGTAGGAAAAAAAAAATAAATGGAAAGACAAGTACTGAAATATTCAGTCCTGAAATGCACAGTTCTGAGCAATGGGTAATCTGGAGACGTGGGTCTTATAGTCAAAGTTGTGGTAAATCTTCACAGTGCAATATCTGTCCATTACTGTAGGTGAACTTAACTCTTTTAATATCCTTGCATTTCAGCTATGCCAGTACTACTAAATCAAGATTGTTGTTACAAAAAATAATTTCAACATTAGAGTCAAAAGTATAGAAAAAAACCCATTTTCTTTCCCTGCAAAACTCTTTAGCTATGGTGAACAATGCTGATTTTTATATATACATGATAGCTTTTTACTTTTTCCATTGCCTTCGGTATTCAGTAGGCACTGAGTCTGGCCTATCATAACCTAAGTGCAAATTAGGCATGTACACTTGAGAACACTTCACATCCAAACTTGCAGCTGAGGCTGATTTTTTTAGTTGCTTAGTAGTAAATCTTTGGAAAATAAGGTTTATAATTGAAATGCTGACACAGCTATAACTGTAGAGGCATAAACAGTGCATCTATAAATAGTGCAGTAACTACAGTGGCAAACTTTGTCAAATGGTTTGTATAGGACAGCTAGACTGTGACAGCTGATGTAATAAAAGAAATCATGTTGAGGTCTGCTGATCAATTCCTTTTTTATGTCATTGTTAAATCTTTTTCTTCTTCAGCATGAGCTGACATTAGCTTTGTGTCTTATCATGAGGGCAATGCTTGAAATGGACAATCTCAATGTAACTAAACCACAGATCTAAATTTCAGTAAAAGAACAAATTATACCTGATAGACCTTGGCCTTGACATTTAAAATTACACCATAGCTGATTATACTCAATGGTATTTAGATACATAAAGGACTTAGAAAGGAGAATGAGTTCACTAGAGTATTCACAAAACTCAACATAAGTGGTAAGAAATAATGGAGGCATTAGCCAGAGTTAATGTTCCTCGAGGTTAATTTGGGACAAGTAGTGTACTAGGTAAGCTTTAAGTATTTAAAGTTCTCATGAAGAAACAAAAAAATATATGTTAATAAATTAATACCAGCAGTTAGCACATGCTCTAATGTCAAGCTATGCTCTTTGACATCAGCTAGTATGTTATACAAGAAGACATATCAGTATTACTTCTTCTACCTCCTTTTTCTCCCTTAGTTGTCAAATCACTCCTGTGACCCATTACCATAGAACATTTTGTGAGAGAAATCCAATCACTTTCCCTGTTTCCAGCTAAAATTTATTAAGAGTCCAGTGATGAAATGTTGGTCTATGATAATGTATTTCCTCTTACTTAGACATGCAGCACTAAATGCTCTTTAGGACCAAATTTACCCTGCCTTTCTGTCTGTCTTTCATCCTACCTACCATCTTTCTTTGCCTTACAGAGGACAGTAGGTGGGTCTTGGTTGTCTGTGTCTTCACTAGCAAATTAGGCAAGGTCAATATGGAGACTTGAGCACCAGTCTGCACTGGTTTATCTGTACATCAGTTTTATCTGTTATCAGTTTCATCTGTACTGTTTAACTGTTAAACATAACTTGTCTTCGTGGCCATCTGTCAGTGCCTCAGTATAGTTTGAAACATAGTGCAGACGAGAGGCTGATCCCCAAAGACAAGATGTAAAAAGTCATCCTGTCTCACGAGTAAGGGAATTAAGCCATGCAGCTCTGCCATGTCACAAGGCCTTAAACTGCAGGAGCAGACCCTACTTCACCTAAAAGAAAGACAGTTGCCTCTAGGGGAAAAAACAGCAGGATTCAAACATAAGAGCAGAAGTCAGTTAAACATCTGTTTCTAGGGCAGTTCATTACACTAATTTAATCATTTCACTGTTTCACATATATGGATGATCCCATATACATAGGAAGATGCAAGGAACTTAAGATTTAGTTCTACGTGCTCCTAAATAAGATTCAGGCAGTTTCCCTTACAAACAACAGTACAAGTAACTTGATACCTGGATTCCTTGATGGAATACAATCTGCTGCATTGGACCAAAGTGAATTCAGTTCTGTTGATTTCTGTATTGGCCTAAGATACATTTGCACTGAAGATACAATTCTAGCCACTGATTGCATGTACATGACATGAATTACCTCAGAGCAGTGATTAATCTCTTACTAGATACAGAGATTGATATTTTAGTGCCAAGCACCCACATAATTATGTTTTGATAAAAGAAAGACGCTGAAGGAAATAACAGGATTTTCAAGGCAGTGAACCTGATTGTTGGGGGGAAAAAAAAAACAAAAAACAAAAAACCCAAACCCAAACAAACAAACAAACAAAAACCGGTCAGATCAATTATAACACTTGGACTTTAACCCAAAAGAATTTTAAATGCAGCATGGACTGTTCTTGCAGTTTCAAGTAATGGTTGCTATGGGTGACCCAGAAATGAAACCAATCATGGCATTGTAATTTCAAACTAAAACAGCTGGCAAAATATTTCCTCTCAAGCCTGTTGTCTCAGAAGTAAATGAAAAGGTTGGGAGACTTTCTATTTTCTTCTGAGACAACATGGACTGCTTGAACTAGGGAACATATTTATGTTTTCACCACAGCTTTCTATTACATGTCAGGAACTCCATTCCAGGATATCACACTGGAGGTGATGAAAAAAGACAGATGATAGAATAAAATGGTTGAACCTAACACAAAATAATCAGCCATCTTTATATTTCCACTTTACATTATATCAGGAGTCCTGATTGCATTCTATAGGTGGTGGTATTTCACCTAAAAATAACAGCTGCTGCAAAGTACATGGCTGTCCACACAGTTACAGTTCAAAATGCTAAGGAATTATGTATTATAGTATATACCAGTCATAGTAAAGTGCCATTTTTTCTATTGAAATGAACAATGGTAACCTTGGCCAGACACATACAATTTGTGAATAAGATTTACCAACAGCTACAGTTTTAGAGAGTGGAGGAATGTGAGTGAGGTTTAAAAATGTTTCTTGTTTTACCAAGAATTCCTCTGAGAAACAATATGCTCACAGCAGTAGTGTCCTGAATAAGGAAATGTTCAACAAACAATGGTGTCCTGTGTGGTCATCCTGACACACACCACAGTTTTGGAGGAACCAAGAGGGTGAATTTTATTTGCATCACATGCCTTAATTAAACACACATGAATCTTAATGCTGAATCTGTGCATTATTACAAACATCCTTTGTAGACTTTGCTTAATGATTCATACTGTATCTTATTCATTTTGGTAAGCCTGTTGCACTTTTCCTGGCAGTTATCTTGAAACAACAGTAGTAAGCGTCAAAGAAAAGCAACTTGAAAAGCTGCACAATTTTAAGATCAAAACTTCCAGTACAGTAAGATGGAAAAAAAAAGCAAAACTCAAAGTTCAATGGAAAATACTTTCAGAAACAAATCAGTGGATACCTGTTTTTCTAAAGGAGGTTTTTGGCCACCCTTGATGAATTAGTGTTGCTCCCAGACTGCTCTCATTAACAAGGATGATTGTGGTAAACCAACACAATGCATAAAGACCACAGCCAGCACATTTCTACTTTATTTTCAGTTGAAACTAGACAAACACACTTTTTATTTTTTATTAAAAGAAATTAAAAAATCACTGGAATTCACAGGCTCCTTCACATTGTGTCTTCATTAAGACTTTGATTTTGTCAAGTCCTTCACAAAGGGAGCTTGAGGTGTTAAGGGATTTTGAAAACATGCAAAGAGACACATAAAATAGCCTGAAATAAGCCAACCAAAGTTTTAAATAGGGAAGAACCTGAAATCATTGGAACTGTGGAACTTGGAAATCAAACAGCAGGGAGACCTTTTACCAGTAATTATTTTAACATTAGCCACAATCAGTGAGAAAATAGTAGAAAGTGCTTTTCTTCACAGCTATGACTTCCAAGATGCACTGCTGTGTGCTCTTTCTTACAAGCTTTAATAAGAAATGTAATGATGTCATTCTTTGCTGATGTTTTTAAGACAGTCAAGATTAGAAGATAGCGTTTCTTGTTAATAGTCTTGTAGCATGCTATATTATCTGTGAGAAATCTGCAGAATGAAAAAAAAAAAAGTTTTCTAAGCCACAAATACCAATTTTTCTTCCTCTTGATTCTTTATAGTCCACAGCTATAAAACAGGTGCCAAAGCTAATTCTCTGTCCCTGCTATTTGCTCTTTTCTTAAACAAACTGCTATGCATTTGTTGATTTTAGATGCCCAGTGTGGTAAACAAGGGATTTAGTGCCTCCTCCTCATTCCCTTACAATTATTACATGTATTAACTGTATTCTCAATTTAAAATTTGTGAAAGTAGCAAAATATGAAAACGACATATTTAAATTGCACTGATCTGTAGATGACAACACAATGCATTTAACTGATTTCATAATGGATTACTTTAGCCATAGGCAATTATTTTCAACAACAGTGGGTTCACTTGGGAAGCTGTGCCTGGTCTTCCAGGTATGACAAGGTTTAACTTAGCACAGTACAAGTTCAGATGATGTCTTTCTTTAATAGTTTTCTACTTTGAACAGTTGCTGTGGAGGAAACTTAAGGAGTAAAATAAAAAAAGCAACTAAAAAAACTACATGCCTACATTGTAAAAAGCTCACATAACTTCTGTTCTATTTTACATGGAATTCAATGTATTTCCACAGTTAAGTCTTGATTTCTTAAGAGCTTATTTGGTCATGTTGTTTAATTTGTGTGTTGTTATAATTTTCTGTTTAAGGCTGCATAAAACTTTCACAAGCCAGAAATAAGTTTCCAAGCCATATAGGCACTGGAAGATAGGCAATGACATTTTGTTTCTATAGAATTGCTAAAAGCAATGATAGACAACAAAATGAAAACCAGCGAGCACAAAACGCAGATTAAGGATCATTCTTCATTATTTTAGGAGTTGTCAATGAGTACTTAAGTGAAAACCAAATCATATATTAGCAATGCTGAATGATGATAGTGTGAACATTTTGTGGCACAGGTAAGAGCTCCACTGTGCTGCCTTGGGCTTTTTTTTCTCATGAAGAGTTGTAATTACACCATGAAAATATTTTCTGACCAGAAGGTGCCGTTTTAATATTGTTATGAACCTACTGCAAAGGAGCTGACATTTCACTAATAGAGATTTTTTTCACAAAGCTTATTGTGGCCTTTCAGTACTTAAAGGGGTCTTATAAAAAAGATGGTAAAGATCTTTTTAGCAGGGCCTTTTTAGCAGAGCCTTTTTAGCAGGGACAAGGGGTAATGGTTTTAAAATAAAAGAAGGTAGATTTAGACTAAATGTAAGACATAAATTTTTTATAATGAGGGCAGTGAAACACAGGAAGAGGTTGCCCAGAGAAGTGGTATCTTACTGCTCCCTCATACACCAGTGCAGCTGGATTGAATGAGCCTGGCTAACTCACTCGGCCATGAGCATGAGACTATCTGAGGGTGATGTGTTCGTGCTCAGCACTGGGTGCCAATAACTCTGTCATGGTTTAGGGTCAGGGCAGCCTGCTAGACCTATAACAGATGTTCTCTGTTAACTCCCCTCCCTCCCCAAAAGGGAAGAGAAAGGGAATAAGGGAGAGAGACTAAACGATTAGAAAAGGAAACCAGAACAGCTTTAATGAAAATAATATTTAAATATATACAAATATATATAAAAACAGTATCAAACCAACCTCCACCCCCCCCCCCCCCCAGCAAATCTC
>JANIJG010022280.1:37500-41077 GCA_024611175.1 Megaceryle torquata | reverse complement strand
TTTCCTTTCCTTTCCTTTCCTTTCCTTTCCTTTCCTTTCCTTTCTTTCTTTCTTTCTTTCTTTCTTTCTTTCTTTCTTTCTTTCTTTCTTTCTTTTCTTTTCTTTCTGTCTGTCTTTCTCTCTTGTTCTGTCTTCTTTCTTTCTCTCTTTCTTTCTGTCTTTCTTTCCCTTTACCACTGCTAGATTACATTCTTACCTTTTTCTTTTTGCCTAGGATTTCCCTCAAAAAAGCAGCCTGTAGTGTCTTCTGCAGAAACAGTGTGGTTTAAATGCCAAGGAAGAGTAGAGCATTTTTAACACCAGCTGTTAAATAATTTCAAAAAATAATAATCCGGCTGCTATAGTGATGCTGTCTTTCTGCACTGTTCCTGGGTCAAATGAAAATATTTCAACATGAATAGAAAAAGCCTATGTGCTTTAGATCAATCAAAAGTCATTTTTGAACAACTTGAAATTTCATTTCATTGAAGCCTTAAAGCTTTTCTGTATTGTTAGCACCTTCTTTAGACATAGAGGGCAAAGGTCCTGTATCTCCAACTGTTTTTACATGTGACCAAGGTTTAAAAATCAAAGTTCATGGGAACCGGACAAAGTCACAAAGTCCGTAATATCAGACAGGGAGAGTGAATATGCGTGCACTTCTATTTACTGTAGGAATTCAAAAGTTAACCTAGAATTTCTAATGAGGTTTTACATGAACTGTGCGTTTAAAATTCAAAATACCAGGGCAAATCTCACATTAAAAGGTTGAATACATGACATGATACACTGCTGGAAAAGGCACACGTAGAATAATAAATTCAGCAGGAATTTAGTTATTCCAGTATGCGTACGTGCAAAATGGTATATGCATATAAATATGCATACATATGTGTATATGCACATGCAAATACCAATATTGTCTCTGCATGCAAATGAAAACTTAATTAATTATCTGTAGTTGTATGTTCACAGGTATTAAGACCTGTGGTCTTTCTCAATTCAAAAACTGCATTAATTGCATACAAAATATTTCCCTATATTTCGGAGATAAATTTAAGAAACCTTACTATAAACTACTCAGTACCTTAATTCACCCTTAATTTTAGTCATTGTTTTTTATCTCTGCTCAATTGTTAAAAAATAGATATATAATTGTGAATATATTTTTTCATGTTAATGTTTTATCAAAAAAAAAAGAAACACATTTACTGTAAAATAACTAATATAATGTGATTTTTTTCAGCCCTTTGTTATGCTTTTTCAGATTATTCAATTGATGTCCAATTGATTCACCAGTTAAATACTACTAGTCCAATAGTTGAAACCAAATTACCTAAATAGTAAAAAAGTCATATTAATGCTATGTCTCTAAGGGTTACATGAGAAAATCAGCATCTAAACCCCTGTAATCAGTACAGAGAAGGGGCAGAGCCAGTGTGTTGTTGCTAGACCAAAGGTGTTGCTAGATAGTCCATCTCCAGAAAACACTAGAGTTATTCAAGAGTTATTTGTGTCTGTGGGTTATCTATAGGATACTGGTGAATACTCATATGTGCACTATTTAATTTCTCTGCCTTTTGAATCAGATATCTCCGACCTATTATTACCGAGATGTTTTTCATTTGCCTAATTCTCAAATCTTTCTGTATCTCGTTCTCTTCCTGACAGTGTTGATTTTCATCTATTGCTTTTTATGTATTTATTTGTTCTACTTCATTGTCCATAGGCACTGCTTGTGGATCATGAACCTGCTGTGGTAGGCATCACGTAAACTGAAGTTTTAAAAAGCAGTACCTGTTTCAGATAGACCAATTATTGCTCCTTATTCATTTATTCATTTATTGCTCCTTATTCATTATTATTGTTCCTTAGTCACCTCTCCCAAGTTTGCTGTATTTCTTGCCATCGGAACACTGGGCTGTATAACCTGATAATTTTCCCCTTTAAATTTCTTTTTTGTTCCTTTTTCTCTCCTATGTCTCTCTTCTAATCTATCCAATTCTTCTATCAAAAGCAGTGTCACATCCCACAGTACTCAAAAAAACATATCTCTTCTCATAAATCTTCAGAATAACTTTATACTTCCATGTGCTACACAAGCAGCTGCTCCTCATTTGGAGCACTCTATAACTCTTTTGCCTTCATTTTCCCTCTATACCTCAGTCTATTTCAACTTTTCACCTTTTCACTTGTTGTGTCTTTTTCTAAGTCTACTGTGATCATACACCAATATTTTACTTCTCCTTCTTAAAAGCAGCTTGTAAAAAAAATGGTGATTCCCTAAAGCATGCTAATGGGAACACTTTGCGGCTTTTCTTTTTGACTGTTAGCTGCTATAGCCTTCAGACTTTATTCCAGGGGGGATTTCTTTTCCTTTCCATTTCGGTTCAACAATCTAAATGCTGTCAATTGTTAGGTAATTACAATATCATATAGCAATTCAATAAACAATATGTGAATGTAAAATATAATATTCACTCCAGAGGACCCCTGTGCTGCTCTTGTAACTTAGAAGTCTGTATACCATCCAGTCCATGGGCAAGAGGGAACCTGTGCATGTGCATACCAAGTGCAAGAGGTTTCTGTGGCTCTGAATCCACAGCTGAAAACAGCTTTTAAAGCTTTGATTTTGTGTAGGATGTTTTACATAACCAGTAAACAGTCATAGTAGAGCATTACAGAATGTGACTAGCATCAGTCACATGCTTGGTTTTTCATCCTCTCAAAAAAGAGTCTTGTTGTTGGTTTAAAATACTGCTTTTCTACTATGACTACAACTAGCTGTGTATTTGGTTACAAGGAAGGTAAAAGAATACATTATTTACTCAGATGTGTGTTTAAGGCTTGTAGTTGTATGCAATACTGTCTGTTATTCAGATCTCCTTCACTGTACTTAAATCAGTTTTGGTTGTTAGGCTGGCAATGTTCTCCTTAAATATGTATTATTTTTTAAACTTGTAAATAATTTTTCCTTGGTTGCCATGATAGATGATTCTGTATATAAGAAAAAAAACCCTAACAACCAAAAAACAAACAAGAAGCTTTATCCACTTAATAAAAAGAAGAGTGATTGGATATTCAGTCAACGCATGTGTTTTGAAAACATACCTAGACCGATTCCTATCACTGTTCTGATGCTGTTCAGTTCTGTTACCAGACAAAATACCCTGCTTATTTTTTTTTTTCTATACAAAGGTCTTGATGCTTACAATATTAGTGATGTATTTTGCCTTGAGATGCCAGTTACCTCTGGTTCCCCTGCTCTTCTGATAGGTTTTATATTCACAAAAGCTGTTTACTTGAAGCTCCATACACTTGCAAGAATTGCCACTGACAATAAAGGCTTTCCTAACCCCAGTGGCCTCTTTACACTGTTGAAGGTGGATTGCTGCAGTGTTTGTGATGTCTTACCTGTCTTACGTTTCTCCTCTCTACATTATTTTAATTGACTTTCTTTATGTTGCAGCATCCTAGCATGTACAGTATATTAAAGCCCCAGAGGGAACTGCAAGCGAAAACACCTTGTTCTTCTAAGAACTCCAAACTTTTTTCACTGGCTACAGAATAAATGCTGCCTGAATGAGTAATGATTAGA